>JANJGN010004589.1:22500-31826 GCA_026770705.1 Isurus oxyrinchus | reverse complement strand
GGGCCGTCTGGCTCCGAGGGGGAGTCGGGGCCGTCTGGCTCCGAGGGGGAGTCGGGGCCGTCTGGCTCCGAGGGGGAGTCGGGGCCGTCTGGCTCCGAGGGGGAGACGTCTCCGTCTGGCTCCGAGGGGGAGTCGGGGCCGTCTGGCTCCGAGGGGGAGTCGGGGCCGTCTGGCTCCGAGGGGGAGTCGGGGCCGTCTGGCTCCGAGGGGGAGTCGGGGCCGTCTGGCTCCGAGGGGGAGTCGGGGCCGTCTGGCTCCGAGGGGGAGTCGGGGCCGTCTGGCTCCGAGGGGGAGTCGGGGCCGTCTGGCTCCGAGGGGGAGTCGGGGCCGTCTGGCTCCGAGGGGGAGTCGGGGCCGTCTGGCTCCGAGGGGGAGTCGGGGCCGTCTGGCTCCGAGGGGGAGTCGGGGCCGTCTGGCTCCGAGGGGGAGTCGGGGCCGTCTGGCTCCGAGGGGGAGTCGGGGCCGTCTGGCTCCGAGGGGGAGTCGGGGCCGTCTGGCTCCGAGGGGGAGTCGGGGCCGTCTGGCTCCGAGGGGGAGTCGGGGCCGTCTGGCTCCGAGGGGGAGTCGGGGCCGTCTGGCTCCGAGGGGGAGTCGGGGCCGTCTGGCTCCGAGGGGGAGTCGGGGCCGTCTGGCTCCGAGGGGGAGTCGGGGCCGTCTGGCTCCGAGGGGGAGTCGGGGCCGTCTGGCTCCGAGGGGGAGTCGGGGCCGTCTGGCTCCGAGGGGGAGTCGGGGCCGTCTGGCTCCGAGGGGGAGTCGGGGCCGTCTGGCTCCGAGGGGGAGTCGGGGCCGTCTGGCTCCGAGGGGGAGTCGGGGCCGTCTGGCTCCGAGGGGGAGTCGGGGCCGTCTGGCTCCGAGGGGGAGATGTCTCCCTAGCTCCGAGGGGGAAGATGTCTCGCTGGCTTTGAGGGGGAGTCAGGGCCGTCTGGCTCTGAGGGGGAGACGTCTACGTCTGGTTCTGAGGGGGAGATGTCTCCCTGGCTCTGAGGGGGAGTTAGGGCTGTCTGACTCTGAGAGGGAGACGTCTCCGTCTGGCTCTGAGAGGGAGACGGGACCGTCTGGCTCTGAGGGGGAGTCGGGGCCGTCTGGCTCTGAGGGGGAGTCGGGGCCGTCTGGCTCTGAGGGGGAGTCGGGGCCGTCTGGCTCTGAGGGGGAGTCGGGGCCGTCTGGCTCTGAGGGGGAGTCGGGGCCGTCTGGCTCTGAGGGGGAGTCGGGGCCGTCTGGCTCTGAGGGGGAGTCGGGGCCGTCTGGCTCTGAGGGGGAGTCGGGGCCGTCTGGCTCTGAGGGGGAGTCGGGGCCGTCTGGCTCTGAGGGGGAGTCGGGGCCGTCTGGCTCTGAGGGGGAGTCGGGGCCGTCTGGCTCTGAGGGGGAGTCGGGGCCGTCTGGCTCTGAGGGGGAGTCGGGGCCGTCTGGCTCTGAGGGGGAGTCGGGGCCGTCTGGCTCTGAGGGGGAGTCGGGGCCGTCTGGCTCTGAGGGGGAGTCGGGGCCGTCTGGCTCTGAGGGGGAGTCGGGGCCGTCTGGCTCTGAGGGGGAGTCGGGGCCGTCTGGCTCTGAGGGGGAGTTGGAGACGTCTGGCTCTGAGGGGGAGTCGGGGCTGTCTGGCTTTGAGGGGAAATGTCTCCCTGGCTCCGAGGGGGAGTCAGGGCCGTCTGGCTCTGAGGGGGAGACGGGGCCGTCTGGCTCTGAGGGGGAGACGGGGCCGTCTGGCTCTGAGGGGGAGACGTCTCCGTCTGGCTCCGAGGGGGAGACGTCTCCCTGGCTCGGTCCCTCCACATCACGAACCCTGAGCTGAAGGTCGTGCAGCTTGAGGTACTTCCTGCACCTGGATTATCCCGGATAAAGGAAACTTCCGGCAGTTCCGCACATGACACTGGAATTCCAGGGAATGAGTCAACACATTTCCACAATTAGGCAAAAAAACCATCTCTACTCAATTACATTATCCATTCTTAATTTCGTAAATATTTATTCCGACTAAAGTGTTTACATCAGCCTGGTTTTTACTTCCTGCCCCATGGATGCCTTTAATATCCGTGCAATTCATTTTCATTTGATCCTTCGGATCTAGTTACTTAAGGATGTCTTTGCATAATTGCAGTTGTTGCTTGGCTAAAGAACTTAAATCCACGGACCGCTTCAGCATGAATTTTCACTCTCGCAAAATTGATGTTGACACTGCACATGGCAAACACTTCCTGTGAATGCAGACTGTAGAGGGAGCTTTACTCTGTATCTAACCCCGTGCTGTATCTGTCCTGGGAGTGTTTCATGGGGACAGTGTAGAGGGAGCTTTACTCTGTATCTAACCCTGTGCTGTACCTGTCCTGGGAGTGTTTGATGGGGACAGTGCAGAGGTAGCTTTACTCTGTATCTCACTCCCTGCTGTACCTGTCCTGGGAGTGTTTGATGGGGGCAGTGAAGAGAGAGATTTACTTTGTATCTAACCCCGTGCTGTACCTGTCCTGGGAGTGTTTGATGGGGACAGTGTAGAGGGAGATTTACTCTGTATCTAACCCGTTGCTGTACCTGTCCTGGGAGTGTTTGATGGGGATGGTGGAGAGGGAGCTTTACTCTGTATCTAACCCCGTGCTGTACCTGTCCTGGGAGTGTTTGATGGGGACAGTGTAGAGGGAGCTTTACTCTGTATGTAACCCCGTGCTGTACCTGTCCTGGGAGTGTTTAATGGGGACAGTGTAGAGGGAGCTTTACTCTGTATCGAACCCCGTGCTGTACCTGTCCTGGGAGTCTTTGATGGAGACAGTGTAGAGGGAGCTTTACTCTGTATCTATCCCTGTGCTGTACCTGCCCTGAGAGTATTTGATGGGGACGTTGTAGAGGGAGCTTTACTCTGTATCTAACCCTGTGCTATAACTGTCCTGGGAGTGTTTGATGGGGACGGTGTAGAGGGAGATTTACTCTGTATCTAACCCCGTGCTGTGCCTGTCCTGGGAGTGTTTGATGGGGGCAGTGAAGAGAGAGATTTACTTTGTATCTAACCCCGTGCTGTACCTGTTCTGGGAGTGTTTGATGTGGACAGTGTAGAGGGAGCTTTACTCTGTATCTATCCCTGTGCTGTACCTGCCCTGAGAGTATTTGATGGGGACGTTGTAGAGGGAGCTTTACTCTGTATCTAACCCCGTGCTGTACCTGTTCTGGGAGTGTTTGATGTGGACAGTGTAGAGGGAGCTTTACTCTGTATCTAACCCTGTGCTATAACTGTCCTGGGAGTGTTTGATGGGGACGGTGTAGAGGGAGATTTACTCTGTATCTAACCCCGTGCGGTGCCTGTCCTGGGAGTGTTTGATGGGGGCAGTGAAGAGAGAGATTTACTTTGTATCTAACCCCGTGCTGTACCTGTCCTGGGAGTGTTTGATGGGGACAGTGTAGAGAGAGAGATTTACTTTGTATCTAACCCCGTGCTGTACCTGTCCTGGGAGTGTTTGATGGGGACGGTGTAGAGGGAGCTTTACTCTGTATCTAACCCCGTGCTGTACCTGTCCTGGGAGTGTTTGATGGGGACAGCATAGAGGGAGCTTTACTTTGTATCTGACCCCGTGCTGTACCTGTCCTGGGAGTGTTTGATGGGGACAGTGTAGAGGGAGCTTTACTCTGTATCTAACCCCGTGCTGTACCTGTCCTGAGAGTGTTTGATGGGGACAGTGTAGAGAGAGATTTACTCTGTATCTAACCCCGTGCTGTACCTGTCCTGGGAGAGTTTGATGCGACGGTGTAGAGAGAGATTTGCTCTGTATCTAACCCCGTGCTGTAACTGTCCTGGGAGTGTTTGATGGGGACAGTGTCGAGGGAGCTTTACTGTGTATCTAACCCCATGCTGTAACTGCCCTGGGAGTGTTTGATGGGGACAGTGTAGAGGGAGCTTTACTCTCTATCTATCCCCGTGCTGTACCTGTCCTGGGAGTGTTTGATGGGGACAGCGTAGAGGGAGCTTTACTTTGCATCTAACCCCGTGCTGTACCTGTCCTGGGAGTGTTTGATGTGGGCAGTGTAGAGGGAGCTTTAGTCTGTATCTAACCCCGTGCTGTACCTGTCCTGGGAGTCTTTGATGGAGACAGTGTAGAGAGAGCTTTACTCTGTATCGAACCCCGTGCTGTACCTGTCCTGGGAGTGTTTGATGGGGACAGTGTAGAGGGAGCTTTACTCTTTATCTAATACCGTGCTGTACCTGTCCTGGGAGTGTTTGATGTGGACAGTGTATAGGGAGCTTTACTCTGTATCTAACCCCATGCTGTACCTGTCCTGGGAGTGTTTGATGGGGACAGTGTAGAGGGAGCTTTACTCTGTACCTAACCCCGTGCTGTACCTGTCCTGGGAGTGTTTGATGGGGACAGTGTAGAGGGAGCTTTACTCTATATCTAACCCTATGCTGTACCTGTCCTGGGAGTGTTTGACGGGGACGGTGTAGAGGGAGCTTTACTCTGTATCTAACCCCGTGCTGTACCTGTCCTGGGAGTGTTTGATGGGGACAGTGTAAAGAGAGATTTTCTCTGTATCTAATCCCGTGCTGTAGCTGTCCTGAGAGTGTTTGATGGGGACGGTGTAGAGAGAGTTTTACTCTGTATCTAACACCGTGCTGTACCTGTCCTGGGAGTGTTTGATGGGGACAATGTAGAGAGAGATTTGCTCTGTATCTAACCCCGTGCTGTACCTGTCCTGGGAGTGTTTGATGGGGACAGTGTCGAGGGAGCTTTACTGTGTATCTAAGCCCGTGCTGTACCTGTCCTGGGAGTGTTTGATGGGGACAGTGTCGAGGGAGCTTTACTGTGTATCTAACCCCGTGCTGTAACTGTCCTGGGAGTGTTTGATGGGGACTGTGTAGAGGGAGCTTTACTCTGTATCTTACGCTGTGCTGTACCTGTACTGGGAGTGTTTGATGGGGACAACGTAGAGGGCCGTTTACTCTGTATCTAACCCCGTGCTGTACCTGTCCTGGGAGTGTTTGATGGGGACAGTGTAGAGGGAGCTTTACTCTGTATCTAACCCCGTGCTGTATCTGTCCTGGGAGTGTTTGATGGGGACCGTGTAGAAGGAGATTTACTCTGTATCTAACCCCGTGCTGTACCTGTCCTGGGAATGTTTGATGGGGACGGTGTAGAGGGAGCTTTACTCTGTATCTAACCCCGTGCTGTACCTGTCCTGGGAGTGTTTGATGGAGACAGTGTAGAGGGAGCTTTACTCTGTATCTATCCCTGTGCTGTACCTGCCCTGGGAGTATTTGATGGGGACGTTGTAGAGGGAGCTTTACGCTGTATCTAACCCCGTGCTGTACCTGTCCTGGGAGTGTTTGATGGGGACAGTGTAGAGGGAGATTTACTCTGTATCTAACCCCGTGCTGTACCTGCCCTGGGAGAGTTTGATGGGGACGGTGTAGATGGAGCTTTACTGTGTATCTAACCCCGTGCTGTACCTGTCCTGGGAGTGTTTAAGTCTTCTCTTTTTCAAACTGCACTACTACTCATCTTGGTCATCGGAATATCTTCGTGAGTTAATATTTTCTGGACGGACCCCTTACCTCGCAGGGGTGGAGTGGGGGTAGCGGGGGGCGTGTGAGAGTTGTGACCCTCCTTTCTTGGCCATGTGGCTCAGTGAATATCAGAAGTGCTGATCTCCAAGCTTCCCTCACACCTGCCCGATGAGCCGTCTGCCGTTTTGAGCATAAACCGTCACTCACCTTCTGTCACCACGTCTGCTCGCGACAACTCTCCCTGGTGTCCTCTGTGCATATCTCCACCCTCCTCCTCCTTCCAGGCAACTTTCTCTGCAGGCGCAGCAGCAGGAGGTGCAGCACAGTCACCGGAGCTCTCTGGGGGCCCCGAGGCCTGACAGGGATCCAGTACGACGTTGGGAGCTCCATCCATTTTTTGTTCAACCATGGTTGCCGGTGAAATCCTTTTGGCCACTGACTGTTTCATTTCAGTTTGTGCTGTCCCCTGTTCAGCCAATGACAGCCCAGTGCCTGTTAATGGTGTGAAATCCTCAGCTAATGAAAATTCAGTCCCACTTGTTGACTTTTCGTGCTTAGCCAATGGTTGTTGAATCCCAGTAATTGATCTCTCCTGCTCAGCCAATGACTGTTCAGTTCCAATTATCGATCTATTCTGCTCAACCAATGATGGCGGTTCAGTCCCAGGCGATTTCTCCCACTCAGCCAATGGCAACTCAGTCCCAATGATAGATCTTTTCCGCCCAGCCAATGATGGTTCAATCCCAGCTGACTTCTCCTGCTCAGCCAATGGCAATTCAGTCCCACTTATGGATCCATTCTGTTCAGCCAATGACAGCTCAGTCCCCGTCTTCACCTTAGCCAATGATGAATCAGGCCCAGACCCCACCTTAGAAACTAACGGTTCAGTCCCAGTGTCCACTTTAGCCAATGATGGCTCAGTCACAGTCTCTGCCTTAGCCAATGACAGTTCAGTCCCAGTCTCTGCCTTAGCCAATGACAGTTCAGTCCCAGTCTCTGCCTTAGCCAATGACGGTTCTGTCCCAGTCTCTGCCTTAGCCAATGACGGTTCAGTCCCAGTGTCCATGTTAGCCAATGATGGTTCAGTCGCTGTCTCTGCCTTAGCCAATGATGGTTCAGTCCCAGTGTCCACTCCAGCCAATGATGGTTCTGTCGCATTCACTGCCTTAGCCAATGGCAGTTCAGTCCCAGTCTCCGCCTTAGCCAATGGCGTTTCAGTCCTAGTCTCCACCTTAACCAATGAGAGTTCAGTCCCAGTCTCTGCCTGAACCATTGATGAATTAGTCCCTGTGTTCATCTTAGCTAATGGTGATTCAATTGGAGTCCCTGCATTAGCCAATGAAGGTTCACTCCCAGTCGCCACATTAGCCAATGACAGTTCAGTCCCAGTCTCTGCCTTAGCCAAAGACGGTTCAGTCCCAGTCTCTGCCTTAGCCAATGACGGTTCAGTCTCAGTCACCACCTTAGCTAATGACGGTTCAGTCCCAGTCTTTGCCTCAGCCAATGATGGTTCAGTTCCAGTCTCCGCCTTGGCCAATGAATGATCAGTCCCAGTCTCCACCTTAGCCAATGACAGTTCAGTCCCATTGTCCGCATTAGCCAATGATGGTTCAGTCCCAGTCTCCGCCTTAGCCAATGACGGTTCAGTCCCAGTCTCCGCCTCAGCCAATGGCAGTTGAGTCCCAGTCTCCGCCTTGGCCAATGATGGTTCAGTCCCATTGTCCACATGAGGCAATGACGGTTGAGTCCCAGTCTCCGCGTTAGCCAATGACAGTTCAGTCCCAGTCTCTGCATTAGCCAATGACGGTTGAGACCCAGTCTCCGCGTTAGCCAATGACGGTTGAGTCCCAGTCTCCGCGTTAGCCAATGACGGTTGAGTCCCAGTCTCTGCCTTAGCCAATGACGGTTCAGTCCCAGGCCATTTCCCCTCAACACACATGCAGCAGCCGCGTACCCATCCCTCGGACACGCCATCAGGAGCAGGTGACCATCCTGCCCCCGGCAGCCGATCGGGGGACCCGAGGGTGGGCGGGTCCCTCTGTGAGAGGCCGCCGAGCACCGAGCTAGCAGGAGGAGGCCCTCCCCCTGGCAGCGGGTGGGAGGATCCGGGCGGGGGAGCGGTCCTGCCCTCCATGCGTGTCCAGGATTCCCTCCAACCCAGGCCACCGGCGACGCCCAGCTCGGCCGAAAGGCTGCGGCCCACTTGGGATTGGCCGTCCTCCCCATGGTCGGCGGGGGCCAGGCTGGTATGGCCGGTCAGCCACTGGCCGGCGGGGGCGGGAGAGCCGTACGCCTCCGGGGCCTTCCCCCCTCCCCCCACCGCGTCCCACTCGGGGGCGCCGGCACACCTCACCCGACTGCGACGGCGCTGCTGGTGGTGGTGGCGTCGCCGGTGGTGGTGGTGGAGCCAAGCCCAGTGCCGGGCCTGCGCCGCCCCCCGGCGGCGGGCGCCGAGGGAAGCAGGCAGCGTTCGGGCGCGCGGGCGGGACAGCCCCCGGGATCCGGCGCCGGTGGCTGCCGGCACCGCCGCAGGCCCGGCAGAAACTTCCAGAAGCTCCACGTACTCCCCTCCGTCGTCGAGGAGGACGAGCAGGCGATCCAGCTCCTCCTCCTCCTCCGCCTCCTCCTCCTCCTCCCGGTGAGCTGACTCCAATCCGTCGGCGGCGCGGGCCTCCAGGCCATGGGTCACGTCGCTGCCGCTGCCGGGCCCCCGCTTGCTTGGCTGGCCGTTAGCAGATCCGCCCCGCTCCTCGCCCTCCGGCTCGGAGGCCGCCCCGTCCCCCGAGAGGCGGGGCCTCCCGCCGGAGGCTGACAGCAGGCGCGGGTAGACCAGCTGTCGCCAGCGCACGCGGCGCAGACGGCCCCCGGGCGAGGCCAGCAGGCAGCAGTCCAGCCGGTGGCGGCGCGGCAGGCCGCCGGCGGGCGCCAGGCTCCGGTTCACGCCCTCCAGCCACTCGACGGTGAAGAGGTGCGGGTACGAGGACTCGGGCACCGTCAGCTCCCTCACCCCGCCCCCGCTGTCGCCGGGGTCGTCGTCGAGGTACTTGAGCAGAAGGCGGGCCCCACGCTGGCCCCGCCCCCCTCCGGCGGCCAGCGGCGCCACCTGCAGGTAGAAGTCCTCCGGCTGCAGCGCCCTCCAGTCCAGCGCCGAGAGCTGCAGCACCAGCTGCTCCCCCAGGCAGAGCGGCCAACCCTGGTGCAGGAAGAGGCAACCATCGTAGTGAGCCTGGAGAGAGGGAGGGAGAGAACGAGAGAGAAAGAGAGAGATCAAGGGAATGACCACAAAAACAACAACAAATACAACAACTGAGCATTGAGAGAGAGAAAGAGGTTTCAGTACAGTGTCTACCACAACGATTTAGAATTGTGTGAGAGAGACTGTGAGTTCCGAGCAATGTTTACAACAAAGTTAAATTAACATTTCATCAGCCTGGAAACCTTCTAGCCTACTGAAACCACTGCCCCGCACCCCCACCTCGCCCCGCCCCAATGGTTCCCTTTCCACCTACATCAAGACTTCACACCTAAGCCAATTAAGGCGATGTGGTGGGCAGTTGTACCAAAGCTCAGTCCAAGGATTTGTCTTTGCAGACCGACTTGAAGGACATGCTAGAGAGGCAGGCAGGTTTCGGGAGGGATTTCCAGAATTTAAGCCTTTGGCTGCTCTCGGCGCCAGTGGCTTAGCCCTTAAAATCCAGGGATTCTCCACAAGCGGTGGGGAGCACCGATCAGGGAGGGTCCTGGGGCTTGGGGGAGATGACTGGACACCTAGTGTTCTTCTAGCGTCGGGGATGGTGGCGAGGCGGGGGGGTGTACCATCATACTGAATCCCAGGTTGGGAACCAAA
>JANJGN010004589.1:0-17500 GCA_026770705.1 Isurus oxyrinchus | reverse complement strand
CTCCAATTCCCCCACCTCCACTCCCACCCCCACCCCAGCCCCCACCCCAACCCCAACCCCACCTCCAATTCCCCCACCTCCACTCCCACCCCCACCCCAGCCCCCACCCCAACCCCAACCCCACCTCCAATTCCCCCACCTCCACTCCCACCCCCACCCCAGCCCCCACCCCAACCCCAACCCCAACCCCACCTCCAATTCCCCCACCTCCACTCCCACCCCCACCCCAGCCCCCACCCCAACCCCAACCCCACCTCCAATTCCCCCACCTCCACTCCCACCCCCACCCCAGCCCCCACCCCAACCCCAACCCCACCTCCAATTCCCCCACCTCCACTCCCACCCCCACCCCAGCCCCCACCCCAACCCCAACCCCAACCCCACCTCCAATTCCCCCACCTCCACTCCCACCCCCACCCCAGCCCCCACCCCAACCCCAACCCCACCTCCAATTCCCCCACCTCCACTCCCACCCCCACCCCAGCCCCCACCCCAACCCCAACCCCACCTCCAATTCCCCCACCTCCACTCCCACCCGCACCCCACCCCCACCCCAACCCCACCTCCAATCTCCCCACCCCAAGCCCCACTCCCACCACCACCCCACCCCCACCCTTACCCCACCACCCCCACCCCACACCCAACCCAACCCCCACCTCCAATCTCCCCACCCCAAGCCCCACTCCCACCACCACCCCACCACCCCCACCCCAAACCTCCCCCAACCCCACCCCAACCCGAACCCCACCCGACCCCCCACCCCACCCCAAACGCCGCCCCCTGTGTGCCCTCTCCCTCAAGCGCTTTTCCCAACTCCCCCACCCCTGACCCTTGACCCCTGCCCCTCCCCCTCTCTCCAGCCGGTACTCACACAGGCCCGCTGCTGGACGGCTTCCAGCAGCCGCTTGGCGGGGATGAAGAAGTCGAGGACATAGCGCAGGGTGTCATGGCCGAAGGTCCTCTCCAGCACGTCAAACACCTGGCCGAGGAGGGAGGCAGCTGTGTCCTCGAAGGGAGGGTACAGGGCGGCCAGCGACCTCTGTATGCAGCTGTCCACCGCCTCAGACTCCTGCAGGAGTGGGGGTGGGGGAGGAGAAGGACGAGAGAGAGAGAGAGAGAGAGAGACAGAGCGAGAGAGAGAGAGAGAGAGAGACACAGAGCGAGAGAGAGAGACACAGAGAGAGAGACACAGAGCGAGAGAGAGAGACAGAGCGAGAGAGACAGAGCGAGAGAGAGAGAGACAGAGAGAGAGAGAGAGAGACAGAGAGAGAGAGAGAGAGACAGAGAGAGAGAGAGAGACAGGGACAGAGAGAGGGAGAGACAGAGACAGAGAGAGAAAGAACGAGAGAGAGAGAGACAGAAAGAGAGGGAGACAGAGCGAGAGAGAGAGAGGGACAGAGAGAGAGAGAGAGGGAGACAGAGAGAGAGAGAGAGGGAGACAGAGACAGAGAGAGAGACAGAGAGAGAGAGAGGGGAACAGAGAGAGAGAGAGAGAGGGAGACAGAGCAAGAGAGAGAGAGAGAGCGAGAGAGAGAGAGGGACAGAGAGAGAGAGGAACAGAGATAGAGACGAACAGAGAGAGAGAGAGCGAGAGAGAGAGAGAAACAGAGAGAGAGAGAGAGAGAGACAGAGAGATGTTAGGAATCTCCTGGGAGTAGGGAGGTAAAAACACACATGGCGCCAGCAGCCGCGGTGAACAGGCCCCGTCGATCAGAGGGCCCGGTCTAGCCCACATGTACCCCCCACCCACGCCTGAAGCTGGGGGGGGGATAGGGGTGGCACCAACGAGGTGGGTGAGGTTCCTGCCCCTCCCACAGGGTGACACATGGGGGTCAGGCGGGATTGTCTGGTGCTCACTCACGGGATCCCAGGCGAGTCCGGCCTGTCCATTTCAACCGGGCAGCAACACCACCCACAAACGTTTCTCGCTGCGTGGCCCCACATATCCACCCTGCACCCACCCCCCCGCCTCCCCCACACCCACCACTCCCAGCCCCGCCTCGGTCCCACCTTACAGAGAGAGTCAGCGGTGGGGTGCATCACCAGGAGCACAGTGGACATGGACAGTGATGGTGTAACAGGAAGCAAGTGTGGCAGAGAGAGAGAGAAAGAGAGAGAGAAGGAGATAGAGGGAGAGGGAGAGAGGGAGAGGGAGAGAGATGCTCAGGCTGTGTCGGAGAGAGGAAGTTTAACATTCAGGGCGTGTCGGTGAGAGAGAGAGGGTGTAATGGTCAGGGTGTGTCGGGGAGAGAGAGAGAGGGTGTAATGGTCAGGGTGTGTCGGAGAGAGAGAGAGAGGGTGTAATGGTCAATGTGTGTCGGGGAGAGAGAGAGAGGGTGTAATGGTCAATGTGTGTCGGGGAGAGAGAGACGGTGTAATGGTCAGGGTGTGTCGGAGAGAGAGAGAGAGGGTGTAATGGTCAGGGTGTGTCGGGGAGAGAGAGAGAGGGTGTAATGGTCAGAGTGTGTCGGAAAGAGAGAGAGAGGGTGTAATGGTCAGGGTGTGTCGGAGAGAGAGAGAGAGGGTGTAATGGTCAGGGTGTGTCAGAGAGAGAGAGAGGGTGTAATGGTCAGGGTGTGTCGGGGAGAGAGAGAGAGGGTGTAATGGTCAATGTGTGTCGGGGAGAGAGAGAGGGTGTAAAGGTCAGGGTGTGTCGGAGAGAGAGAGAGAGGGTGTAATGGTCAGGGTGTGTCGGGGAGAGAGAGAGAGGGTGTAATGGTCAATGTGTGTCGGGGAGAGAGAGAGGGTGTAAAGGTCAGGGTGTGTCGGAGAGAGAGAGAGAGGGTGTAATGGTCAGGGTGTGTCGGGGAGAGAGAGAGAGGGTGTAATGGTCAGGGTGTGTCGGAGAGAGAGAAAGAGGGTGTAAAGGTCAGGGTGTGTCGGGGAGAGAGAGAGAGGGTGTAAAGGTCAGGGTGTGTCGGAGAGAGAGAGAGAGGGTGTAATGGTCAGGGTGTGTCGGAGAGAGAGAGAGAGGGTGTAATGGTCAGGGTGTGTCGGGGAGAGAGAGAGGGTGTAATGGTCAGGGTGTGTCGGGGAGAGAGAGAGGGTGTAATGGTCAGGGTGTGTCGGAGAGAGAGAAAGAGGGTGTAAAGGTCAGGGTGTGTCGGAGAGAGAGAAAGAGGGTGTAAAGGTCAGGGTGTGTCGGAGAGAGAGAGAGAGGGTGTAAAGGTCAGGGTGTGTCGGGGAGAGAGAGAGAGGGTGTAATGGTCAGGGTGTGTCGGGGAGAGAGAGAGGGTGTAATGGTCAGGGTGTGTCGGGGAGAGAGAGAGGGTGTAATGGTCAGGGTGTGTCGGAGAGAGAGAGAGAGGGTGTAATGGTCAGGGTGTGTCGGAGAGAGAGAGAGGGTGTAATGGTCAGAGTGTGTCGGGGAGAGAGAGAGAGGGTGTAATGGTCAGGGTGTGTCGGGGAGAGAGAGAGAGGGTGTAATGGTCAATGTGTGTCGGGGAGAGAGAGAGGGTGTAAAGGTCAGGGTGTGTCGGAGAGAGAGAGAGAGGGTGTAAAGGTCAGGGTGTGTCGGGGAGAGAGAGAGAGGGTGTAATGGTCAATGTGTGTCGGGGAGAGAGAGAGGGTGTAAAGGTCAGGGTGTGTCGGAGAGAGAGAGAGAGGGTGTAATGGTCAATGTGTGTCGGGGGGAGAGAGAGAGGGTGTAATGGTCAGGGTGTGTCGGAGAGAGAGAGAGGGTGTAATGGTCAGGGTGTGTCGGGGAGAGAGAGAGAGGGTGTAATGGTCAAGGTGTGTCGGTGAGAGAGAGAGGGTGTAATGGTCAATGTGTGTCGGTGAGAGAGAGAGGGTGTAATGGTCAGGGTGTGTCGGAGAGAGAGAGAGAGGGTGTAATGGTCAGAGTGTGTCGGAGAGAGAGAGAGAGGGTGTAATGGTCAATGTGTGTCGGTGAGAGAGAGAGGGTGTAATGGTCAGGGTGTGTCGGTGAGAGAGAGAGGGTGTAATGGTCAGGGTGTGTCGGGGAGAGAGAGAGAGGGTGTAATGGTCAAGGTGTGTCGGTGAGAGAGAGAGGGTGTAATGGTCAGGGTGTGTCGGAGAGAGAGAGGGTGTAATGGTCAGAGTGTGTCGGGGAGAGAGAGACGGTGTAATGGTCAGGGTGTGTCGGAGAGAGAGAGAGGGTGTAATGGTCAGAGTGTGTCGGGGAGAGAGAGAGGGTGTAATGGTCAGGGTGTGTCGGAGAGAGAGAGAGAGGGTGTAATGGTCAGGGTGTGTCGGGGAGAGAGAGAGAGGGTGTAATGGTCAGGGTGTGTCGGGGAGAGAGAGACGGTGTAATGGTCAGGGTGTGTCGGAGAGAGAGAGAGAGGGTGTAATGGTCAGGGTGTGTCGGGGAGAGAGAGAGAGGGTGTAAGGGTCAATGTGTGTCGGGGAGAGAGAGAGGGTGTAAGGGTCAATGTGTGTCGGGGAGAGAGAGAGGGTGTAAAGGTCAGGGTGTGTCGGAGAGAGAGAGAGAGGGTGTAAAGGTCAGGGTGTGTCGGGGAGAGAGAGAGAGGGTGTAATGGTCAATGTGTGTCAGGGAGAGAGAGAGGGTGTAAAGGTCAGGGTGTGTCGGAGAGAGAGAGAGAGGGTGTAAAGGTCAGGGTGTGTCGGGGAGAGAGAGAGAGGGTGTAATGGTCAGGGTGTGTCGGGGAGAGAGAGACGGTGTAATGGTCAGGGTGTGTCGGGGAGAGAGAGAGGGTGTAATGGTCAGGGTGTGTCGGAGAGAGGGAGAGAGGGTGTAATGGTCAGAGTGTGTCGGGGAGAGAGAGAGGGTGTAATGGTCAGGGTGTGTCGGGGAGAGAGAGAGAGGGTGTAATGGTCAGGGTGTGTCGGGGAGAGAGAGAGGGTGTAATGGTCAGGGTGTGTCGAGGAGAGAGAGAGGGTGTAATGGTCAGGGTGTGTCGGAGAGAGAGAGGGTGTAATGGTCAGGGTGTGTCGGGGAGAGAGAGAGGGTGTAATGGTCAGGGTGTGTCGGAGAGAGGGAGGGGCTGGCAGGGGATGTCGGAGAGAACGAGGGGCAGGCAGGGAGTGTCGGAGAGAGTGAGAGGGCAGGCAGGGGGTGTCGGAGAGAGGGAGGGGCTGGCAGGGAGTTGTAGAGAGAGGGTGGGGCAGGCAGGGGGTGTTGGAGAGAGTGAGGGGCAGGCAGGGAGAGTCGGAGAGAGTGGGGGGCAGGCAGGGAGTGTCGGAGAGAGGGAGGGGCAGGCAGGGAGTGTCGGAGAGAGGGAGGGGCAGGCAGGGAGTGTCGGAGAGAGTGGGGGGCAGGCAGGGAGTGTCGGAGAGAGTGGGGGCAGGCAGGGAGTGTCGGAGAGAGGGAGGGGCAGGCAGGGGGTGTTGGAGAGAGTGAGGGGCAGGCAGGGAGTGTCGGAGAGAGTGGGGGCAGGCAGGGAGTGTGGGAGAAAGTGGGGGGCAGGCAGGGGGTGTCGGAGAGAGTGGGGGGCAGGCAGGGAGTGTCGGAGAGAGTGGGGGCAGGCAGGGAGTGTGGGAGAGAGTGGGGGGCAGGCAGGGGGTGTCGGAGAGAGTGGGGGGCAGGCAGGGGGTGTCGGAGAGAGTGAGGGGCAGGCAGGGGGTGTCGGAGAGAGTGAGGGGCAGGCAGGGGGTGTCGGAGAGAGTGAGGGGCAGGCAGGGGGTGTCGGAGAGAGGGAGGGGCAGGCAGGGGGTGTCGGAGAGAGTGGGGGGCAGGCAGGGAGTGTCGGAGAGAGTGAGGGGCAGGCAGGGAGTGTCGGAGAGAGTGAGGGGCAGGCAGGGAGTGTGGGAGAGAGGGAGGGGCAGGCAGGGGGTGTCGGAGAGAGTGGGGGGCAGGCAGGGAGTGTCGGAGAGAGTGAGGGGCAGGCAGTGGGTGTCGGAGAGAGGGAGGGGGCAGGCAGGGAGTGTCGGAGAGAGGGAGGGGGCAGGCAGTGAGTGTCGGCGAGGGTCCGGAACTCCCATCTGCAAACGATAACGGACTCCCGATCCCTTCAGAAGGCCGACGGGTTCTCGGCTAGCAGGGCGGGGGTGGGGGTGGTGGGTCTTTTGGGGCGAAGCTCACGGTGGGTGTCGGACCCAGCGGCCAGCCCCGCCATAGCCCTCGAAATGGGCAGAGCGTTGCCCCCGGGGGGGAGAAATGGCCTCCTCCTGTCCCTCCGAAGTTGGGGAGTGGGGGTGGGGGGGTGGTGGCGGGGTTGTGGGTCAGGACTGGAGCAGGGCGCAGGAAGCTGGGAGTGGGATGCGGGCTTGTAAAAGGTCAGGGGTCGGGGCAGGTAGAGTGGTGGGTGTGGGGGTGGGGGGGCGGGGGAAAGGGTCAGGACTAGAGCAGGGCGCAGGGAGCTTGGAGGGTGCTTGCGGGCCTGTAAAGGGTCAGGGGTCGGGGTGCGGAAGGAGGGGTTACTGAGATGGGGGAAGCTGAGGGAATTGAACCTGAGCGGAGGAGGATGGGAGCAGGGGTCGTCGGAGCAGACTTGGTACCTGGAGAGTCCCTCGTCTCCGAATTGCCCCCTCGCTGCCGTGGGCACTGGCTCCTGGGTGACCCGCTCCTCCCACTATCCCCGTCCCCCACGCCAGGAAACTCGGTCCACGGCAAATTCCTCAGCAGCAAGCTCCGGGCTGAGGAGGCGTCGGCCTGGGCCACGCCCACCCGGAGGGCCGCGCTGGGGCCTTGACCATCCCCCTCATCGGAAAATCTCCCCAGCCAAACACCCGGGAAGCGAGGGTAGGGGCCTCGTTTAAATAATCCACCCGGTGGTTGACAACTCCGGCAGTGTGGGGCTCCCTCGGTACTGCACCGGAGTGCCAGCCATGATTTTTCTGTGGGAGCTCTGGAGAGGGGCTTAAAAACAGGGCCCTGTAACTCAGAGGGATTCAACTGAGCCCACGGCTGGCAAAATCTCTCAATACACTGCCCCTGTCAACCACTCCAAGGACAGGTACAACACGGGGTTAGATACAGAGTAAAGCTCCCTCTACACTGTCCCTATCAAACACTCCCAGGACAGGTGCAGCACGGGGTTAGATACAGAGTAAAGCTCCCTCTACACTGTCCCCATCAAACACTCCCAGGACAGGTACAGCACGGGGTTAGATACAGAGGAAATCTCCCTCTACACTGTCCCCATCATACACTCCCAGGACAGGTACAGCACGGGGTTAGATACAGAGTAAAGCTCCATCTACACTGTCCCCATCAAACAGTCCCAGGACAGGTACAGCTCGGGGTTAGATACAGAGTAAATCTCTCTCTACACTGTACACATCAAACACTCCCAGGACAGGTACAGCACGGGGTTAGATACAGAGTAAAGCTCCCTCTACACTGTCCCCATCAAACACTCCCAGGGCAGGTACAGCACGGGGTTAGATACAGAGTAAATCACCCTCTACACTGTCCACATCAAACACTCCCAGGACAGGTACAGCACGGGGTTAGATACAGAGTAAAGCTCCCTCTACACCGTCCCCATCAAACACTCCCAGGACAGGTACAGCACGGGGTTAGATACAGAGGAAATCTCCCTCTACACTGTCCCCATCAAACACTCCCAGGGCAGTTACAGCACGGGGTTAGATACAGAGAATAGCCCCCTCTACACTGTCCCCATCAAACACTCCCAGGACAGGTACAGCACAGGGTTAGATACAGAGTAAAGCTCCCTCTACACCATCATACACTCCCAGGACAGGTACAGCACGGGGTTAGATACAGAGTAAATCTCCCTCTACACTGTCCCGATCAAACACTCCCAGGACAGGTACAGCACGGCGTTAGATACAGGGTAAAGCTCCCTCTACACTGTCCCCATCAAACACTCCCAGGACAGGTACAGCACGGGGTTAGATACAGAGTAAAGCTCCCTCTACACTGTCCCCATCAAACACACCCAGGACAGGTACAGCACGGGGTTAGATACAGAGTAAAGCTCCCTCTACACTGTCCCCATCAAACACTCCCAGGACAGGTACAGCACGGGGTTAGATACAGGGTAAAGCTCCCTCTACACTGTCCCCATCAAACACTCCCAGGACAGGTACAGCACGGGGTTAGATAGAGGGTAAAGCTCCATCTACACTGTCCCCCTTCAAACAATCCCAGCACAGCTACAGCGCAGGGTAAGATACAGACAAAAGCTCCTTCTACACTGTCACCCATCAAACACTCCCAGGACAGGTACAGCACGGGGTTAGATACAGAGTAAAGCTCCCTCTACACTGTCTAAATCAAACAATCCCAGGACGGGAACAGTACAAGGTAAGATACGGAGAAAAGATCCCTTTGCACTCCCCCATTAAACACTCCAATGACAGGTACAGCCCGGGTTAGATACAGAGTAAAGCTCCCTCTACACTGCCCCCATCAAACACTCCCAGGACAGGTACAGCCTGGGTTAGATACAGAGTAAAGCTCCCTCTACACTGTCCCCATCAAACACTCCCAGGACAGGTACAGCACGGGGTTAGATACAGAGTAAAGCTCCCTCTACACTGCCCCCATCAAAGACTCCCAGGACAGGTACAGCACGGGGTTAATACAGAGTAAAGCTCCCTCTACACTGTCCCCATCAAACACTCCCAGGACAGGTACAGCACGGGGTTAGATACAGAGTAAAGCTCCCTCTACACTGCCCCCATCAAAGACTCCCAGGACAGGTACAGCACGGGGTTAGATACAGAGTAAAGCTCCCTCTACACTGCCCCCATCAAAGACTCCCAGGACAGGTACAGCACGGGGTTAGATACAGAGTAAAGCTCCCTCTACATTATCATCATCAAACACTCCCAGGACATGTACAGCTTGGGTTTAGGTACACAGTAAAGCTCCCTCTACACTGCCCCAGTCAAACACTCCAAGGGCAGGTACAGCACAGGGTTAGGTAAAGAGAAAATCTCCCTCTACACTGTCCCCATCAAATTCTCCAAGGACAGTTACAGCACGGGGTTGCATACAGAGTAAAAATCGCTCTACACTGTCCCCATCAAACACTCCCAGGACAGGTCCAGCACGGGGTTAGATACAGAGTAAATCTCCCTCTACACTGTAACCATCAAACACTCCCAGGACAGGTACAGCACGGGGTTAGATACAGAGTAAAGCTCCCTCTACACTGTCCCCATCAAACACTCCCAGGACAGGTACAGCACGGGGTTAGATACAGAGTAAAGCTCCCTCTACACTGTCCCCATCAAACACTCCCAGGACAGGTACAGCACGGGGTTAGATACAGAGTAAATCTCCCTCTACATTGTCCCCATCAAACGCTCCCAGGACAGGTACAGCACAGGGTTAGATACAGAGTAAAGCTCCCTCTACACTGTCCCCATCAAACACTCCCAGGACAGGTACAGCACAGGGTTAGATACAGAGTAAAGCTCCCTCTACACTGTCCCCATCAAACACTCCCAGGACAGGTACAGCACGGGGTTAGATACAGAGTAAATCTCCCTCTACATTGTCCCCATCAAACGCTCCCAGGACAGGTACAGCACGGGGTTAGATACAGAGTAAAGCTCCCTCTACACTGTCCCCATCAAACACTCCCAGGACAGGTATAGCACGGGGTTAGATACAGAGTAAAGCTCCCTCTACACTGTCCCCATCAAACATTCCCAGGACAGGTACAGCACGGGGTTAGATACAGAGTAAAGCTCCCTCTACACTGTCCCCATCAAACACTCCCAGGACAGGGACAGCACGGGGTTAGATACAGAGTAAAGCTCCCTCTACACTGTCCCCATCAAACACTCCCAGGACAGGTACCGCACGGGGTTAAAGAGAAAATCTCCTTCTACACTTTACCCATCAATCTCTCCCAGGACAGGTACAGCACGGGGTTAGATACAGAGTAAAGCTCCCTCTACACTGTCCCCATCAAACACTCCCAGGACAGGGACAGCACGGGGTTAGATACAGAGTAAAGCTCCCTCTACACTGTCCCCATCAAACACTCCCAGGACAGGGACAGCACGGGGTTAGATACAGAGTAAAGCTCCCTCTACACTGTCCCCATCAAACACTCCCAGGACAGCTATAGCACGGGGTTAGATACAGAGTAAATCTCCCTCTACACTGTCACCATCAAACACTCCCAGGACAGGTGCAGCACGTGGTTAGATACAGTGTAAAGCTCCCTCTACACCGTCCCCATCAAACACTCCCAGGACAGCTATAGCACGGGGTTAGATACAGAGTAAAGCTCCCTCTACACTCTGCCCATCAAATTCTCCAAGGACAGGTACAGCAATGGATTGCATATGGAGTAAAACTCCCTCTAAAATGTTCCCTTAAAGATTCCCAGGGCTGGTACCGCCCAGGATTTAATACAGATTAAAGCCCCCTCCACTCTATCCCCATCAAATACTCCCAGGACAGGAACAGTACAGAGTTAAAAACAGAGTTAAGCTCTCTCTACACTGTCTCCATCAAACGCTCCCAACGCAGGTACAGCACGGGGTTAGATACAGAATAAAGCTCCCTCTACACTGTCCGCATTAAATATTCCCAGGAAAGGTACAGCGCAGGGTTAGTTACAGAATAAAGCTCCCTCCACACCGTCCCCATCAAACACTCCCAGGACAGGTACAGCACGGGGTTAGATACAGAGTGAAGCTCCCTCCACACTGTCCCCATCAAACATTCCCAGGATTGGTACAGCACAGGGTAAGATAAAGAGAAATGCTCCCACTACACTGTCCCCGTCAACCTCTCCAAGGACAGGCTTAGCACGGGGTTAGATACAGAATCAAGCTCCCTCCACAAAGGTCCCCCATCAAACAGTCCCAGGACAGGTCCAGCACGCGGATAGATACAGAGTAAAGCTACCTCTACACTGTCCCCAAAAAAACACTCCCATAACAGGTACAGCACGAGGTTAGATACAGAGTAAATCTCCCTCTACATTCTCCCCATCAAACACTCCCAGGACAGGTAAAGCACGGGGTGAGATACAGAGTAAAGCTCCTTCCACACTTTTCCCCCATCAAACACTTCCAGGACAGGTACAGCATGGGGTTAGCTACAGAGTAAAGCTCCCTCTACACTACGCCATCAATGATTCCAGGGCAGATACAGCGCGGGGTTAGGAAAAGAGTAAAGCTCCCTCTAAACTGTCCCCATCAAACACTCTCAATGCAGGTAAAGCACAGGGATAGATACAGAGTAAAGCACCCTCTACACTGTCCCCATCAAACATTCACTGGACAGTTTCATCACAAGGTTAGATACAGAGTAAAGCTTCCTCTACACTGTCCCCATCAAACATTCCCAGGACAGTTTCACCACAAGGTTAGATACAGAGTAAAGCTTCCTCTACACTGTCCCCATCAAACACTCCCAGGGCATGTACTGCATGGGTTAGATACAGAGTAAAGGTCCCTCTACACTGTCCCCATCAAACATTCCCAGGACAGGTACCGCACGGGGTTAGATACAGAGTAAAGCTCCCTCTACACTGACCCATCAAACACTCCCAGGACAGGTACAGCATGGGGTTAGATGAAGAGTAAGGTTCCCTCTACACTGCCGCCATCAAACCCGCCCAGGCAAGTACATCACGGGCTTAGATACAGAGTAATGCTCCCTCTACACTGTCCACATCAAAAACTCCCAACACAGGTACAGCACTGGGTTAGATGCAGAGTGAATCTCCCTCTACACTGTCCACATCAAACACTCCCAGTGCAGGTACAACACAAGGTTAGATACAAAGTAAAGCTCCCTCTACATTGTCCCCATCAAACACTCCCAGGCCAGCTACAGCACGGGGTTACGTACAGTGTAAAGGCCCCTCTACACTGTCCCCATCAAACACTCCCAGAACAGGTACAGCAAGGGGTTAGATACGGAGTAAAGCTCCCTCTACACTGTCCTCATCAAATACTCCCAATGCAGGGACAGCGCAGGGTTAGATACAGAGTAAAGATCACTGTATTCTGTCCCCATCAAACATTCCCAGCACAGGTACATGGCAGGTTTAGATCCAGAGTTAAGCTCCCTGTACACCATCCCCATCAAACACTCCCAGGACAGGTACAGCACAGGGTTAGATATAGAATAAAGCTCCCTCTACAACGTCTCCATCAAACACTCCCAGGACAGGTACAGCACGAGGTTTGATACATTATAAAGCTCCCTCTAGAGTATCCCTATGAAACATTCCCAGGACAGTTTTAGCAAGGCGTTTAGATACAGATTAAAGCTCCCTCTACAATGCCCCCATCAAACACTCCCAGGACAGGTACAGCACGGGGTCAGATACAGAGTAATGCTCCCTCTACACTGTCCCCCATCATACACGCCCAACGCAGGTACAACACAGGGTTAGATACAGAGTAAAGCTCCCCCTACTCTCTCCCTATCAAACTCTCCACGGACAGGTACAGCACGGTTTTGCATACAGGGTAATGCTCCCTCTTCAAAGTCCCCATCGAAGTTTCCCAGGGCAGGTACTGCACAGTGTCACATACAGATTAAAGCTCCCTCTACACTATCCCCATCAACCACTCCCAGGACAGGTAGAGCACGGGGTTAGATACAGACTAAAGCTCCCTCCACACTGTTCCCCCATCAAACAGACCAAGGACAAGTCCAGCACGGGGTTAGATACAGAGTAAAGCTCCCTCTACACTATCCCCATCACACACTCCCAGGACAGGTACAGCACGGGGTTAGATACAGACTAAAGATCCCTCTACACTGTCCCCATCAAACACTCCCAGGACAGGTACAGCACGGGGTTAGATACAGAGTAAAGCTCTCTCTACACTGTCCCCATCAAACATTCCCTGGACAGGTACAGCACGGGGTTAGATACCGAGTAAAGCTCCCTCTACTCTGTCAAACACTCCCAGGACAGGTACAGCACGGGGTTAGATACAGAGTAAAGCTCCCTCTACACTGTCTCCATCAAACACTCTCAGGACAGGTACAGCACGGGGTTAGATACAGAGTAAAGCTCCCTCTACACTGTCCCCATCAAACATTCCCTGGACAGGTCCAGCACGGGGTTAGATACAGAGTAAAGCTCCCTCTACACTGTCCCCATCAAACACTCCCAGGACAGGTACAGCACGGGGTTAGATACAGAGTAAAGCTCCCTCTACACTGTCCCCATCAAACACTCTCAGGACAGGTACAGCACGGGGTTAGATACAGAGTAAATCTCCCTCTACACTGTCCCCATCAAACATTCCCTGGACAGGTTCAGCACGGTGTTAGATACAGAGTAAAGCACCCTCTACACTGTCCCCATCAAACATTCCCTGGACAGGTATAGCACGGGGTTCGATACAGAGTAAAGCTTCCTCTACTTCGTCCCCATCAAACATTCCCTGGACAGGTACAGCACGGGGTTAGATACAAAGTAAAGCACCCTCTACAATGTCCCCATCAAACATTCCCTTGACAGGTACAGCACGGGGTTAGATACAGAGTAAAGCTTCCTCTACAATTTCCCCATCAAACATTCCCAGGACAGAATCACCACGAGGTTTGATACAGAGTAAATCTCCCTCTACACTGTCCCCATCAAACACTCCCAGGACAGGTACAGCATGGGGTTAGATACAGAGTAAACCTCCCTCTACACTGCCGCCGTCAAACCCGCCCAGGCAAGTACATCACGGGATTAGAAACAGAGTAATGCTCCCTCTACACTGTCCCCATCAAAAACTCCCAACACAGGTACAGCACTGGGTTAGATACAGACTAAATCTCCCTCTACTCTGTCCTCATCAAACACTCCCAGTGCAGATACAGCGCAGGATTAGATACAAAATAAAGCTCCCTCTACACTGTTCCCATCAAACACTCCCAGGACAGGTACAGCACAGGATTAGATACAGAGTAAAGCTCCCTCTACAATGTACCCATCAAACACTCCCAGGACAGATATAGCACCGGGTTAGATACAGAGTAAATCTCCCTCTACACTGTCACCATCAAACATTCCCAGGACAGGTACAGCACGGGGTTAGATACAGAGTAAAGCTCCCTCTACACCGTCCCCATCAAACACTCCCAGGACAGCTATAGCACGGGGTTAGATACAGAGTAAAGCTCCCTCTACACTCTGCCCATCAAACTCTCCAAGGTCAGGTACAGCAATGGATTGCATATGGAGTAAAACGCCCTCTAAAATGTCCCCTTAAAGATTCCCAGGGCTGGTACCGCCCAGGGTTTGATACAGATTAAAGCCCCCTCCACTCTATCCCCATCAAATACTCCCAGGACAGGAACAGTACAGAGTTAAAAACAGAGTTAAGCTCTCTCTACACTGTCCCCATCAAACGCTCCCAGCGCAGGTACAGCACGGGGTTAGATACAGAGTAAAGCTTCCGCTACACTGTCCCCATCAAACACTCCCAGGACAGGTACAGCACGGGGTTAGATACAGAATAAAGCTCCCTCTACACTGTCCGCATTAAATATTCCCAGGAAAGGTACAGCGCGGGGTTAGTTACAGAGTAAATCTCCCTCTACACCGTCCCCATCAAACACTCCTAGGGCAGGTACAGCACGGGGTTAGATACAGAGTGAAGCTCCCTTCACACTGTCCCCATCAAACGTTCCCAGGATTGGTACAGCACAGGGTAAGATAAAGAGAAATGCTCCCACTACACTGTCCCCGTCAACCTCTCCAGGGACAGGCTTAGCACGGGGTTAGATACAGATTAAAGCTCCCTCCACAAAGTTCCCCCATCAAACACTCCCAGGACAGGTATAGCACGGGGTTAGATACAGAGTAAAGCTCCCTCTACACTGTCTCCATCAAACACTCCCAGGACAGGTACAGCACGGGGTTAGATACGGAGTAAATCTCCCTCTACACTGTCCCCATCAAACACTCCCAGGACAGGTACAGCACAGGGTTAGATACAGAGTAAAGCTCCCTCTACAACGTCTCCATCAAACACTCCCAACACAGGTCCAGCACGAGGTTTGATACATTATAAAGCTCCCTCTAGAGTATCCCCATGAAACATTCCCAGGACAGTTTTAGCAAGGCGTTTAGATACAGATTAAAGCTCCCTCTACAATGCCCCCATCAAACACTCCCAGGACAGGTACAGCACGGGGTCAGATACAGAGTAATGCTCCCTCTACACTGTCCCCCATCATACACGCCCAACGCAGGTACAACACAGGGTTAGATACAGAGTAAAGCTCCCCCTACTCTCTCCCTATCAAACTCTCCACGGACAGGTACAGCACGGTTTTGCATACAGGGTAATGCTCCCTCTTCAATGTCCCCATCGAAGGTTCCCAGGGCAGGTACTGCACAGTGTCACATACAGATTAAAGCTCCCTCTACACTGTCCCCATCAACCACTCCCAGGACAGGTAGAGCACGGGGTTCGATACAGACTAAAGCTCCCTCCACACTGTTCCCCCATCAAACAGACCAAGGACAGGTCCAGCACGTGGTTAAATACAGAGTAAAGCTCCCTCTACACTATCCCCATCACACACTCCCAGGACAGGTACAACACGGGGTTAGATACAGACTAAAGATCCCTCTACACTGTCCCCATCAAACACTCCCAGGACAGGTACAGCACGGGGTTAGATACAGAGTAAAGCTCTCTCTACACTGTCCCCATCAAACATTCCCTGGACAGGTACAGCACGGGGTTAGATACCGAGTAAAGCTCCCTCTACACTGTCCCCATCAAACACTCCCAGGACAGGTACAGCACGGGGTTAGATACAGAGTAAAGCTCCCTCTACACTGTCTCCATCAAACACTCTCAGGACAGGTACAGCACGGGGTTAGATACAGAGTAAAGCTCCCTCTACACTGTCCCCATCAAACATTCCAGGACAGGTTCAGCACGGTGTTAGATACAGAGTAAAGCACCCTCTACACTGTCCCCATCAAACATTCCCTGGACAGGTACAGCACGGGGTTCGATACAGAGTAAAGCTTCCTCTACACTGTCCCCATCAAACATTCCCAGGACAGGTACAGCACGGGGTTAGATACAGAGTAAAGCTCCCTCTACACTGTCCCCATCAAACACTCCCAGGACAGGTACAGCACGGGTTTAGATACAGAGTAAAGCTTCCTCTACAATTTCCCCATCAAACATTCCCAGGACAGTATCACCACGAGGTTGGATACAGAGTAAATCTCCCTCTACACTGTCCCCATCAAACACTCCCAGTGCAGATACAGCGCAGGATTAGATACAAAATAAAGCTCCCTCTACTTCGTCCCCATCAAACACTCCCAGGACAGGTACAGCACGGGGTTAGATACAGAGTAAAGCTCCCTCGACACTGTCCCCCATCAAACACTCCCAGGACAGGTACAGCACGGGGTTAGATACAGAGTAAAGCTCCCTCTACAGTGTCCTCATCAAACACTCCCAGTGCAGATACAGCGCAGGATTAGATACAAAATAAAGCTCCCTCTACTTCGTCCCCATCAAACACTCCCAGGACAGGTACAGCACGGGGTTAGATACAGAGTAAAGCTCCCTCGACACTGTCCCCCATCAAACACTCCCAGGACAGGTACAGCACGGGGTTAGATACAGAGTAAAGCTCCCTCTACAGTGTCCTCATCAAACACTCCCAATGCAGGCACAGCGCAGGGTTAGATGCAGAGTAAAGATCACTGTATTCTGTCCCCATCAAACATTCCCAGCACAGGTACAGTGCAAGTTTAGATCCAGAGTAAAGGTCCCTGTACACCATCCCCGTCAAACACTCCCAGGACAGGTACAGCACGAGGTCAGATACAGAGTAAAGCTCCCTCTAGAGTATCCCCATGAAACATTCCCAGGACAGTTTCAGCAAGGCGTTTAGATACAGAGTAAAGCTCCCTCTACACCATCACCATCAAACACTCCCAGGACAGGTACAGCACGGGGTTAGATACAGGGTAAAGCTCCCTCTACACTGTCCCCATCAAACACTCCCAGGACAGGTACAGCACGGGGTTAGATACAGAGTAAAGCTCTCTCTACACTGTCCCCATCAAACACTCCCAGGCCAGGTAAGTCAACGGGGTTAGATACAGAGTAAAGCTCCCTCTACTCTCTCCCTATCAAACTCTCCACGGACAGGTACAGCACGGTTTTGCATACAGAGTAATGCTCCCTCTTCAATGTCCCCATCTAAGTTTCCCAGGGCAGGTACTGCACAGTGTCACATACAGATTAAAGCTCCCTCCACACTGTTCCCCCATCAATCAGTCCCAGGACAGGTCCAGCACGGGGTTAGATACAGATTAACGTTCCCTCTACACTGTCTCCATCAAACACTCCCAGTACAGGTAGAGCACGGGGTTAGATACAGATTAAAGCTCCCTCCACACTGTTCCCCCATCAAACAGTCCCAGGACAGGTCCAGCACAGGATTAGATACAGCGTAAAGCTCCCTCTACACTGTCCCCATCAAACTTTCCCAGTACAGGTAGAGAACCTTGTTAGATACAAAGTAAAGCTCCCTCTACACTGTCCCCATCAAACACTCCCAACACAGGTACAGCACTGGGTTAGATACAGATTAAAGCTCCCTCTACACAGTCCCCATCAAACACTCCCAGGACAGGTA
>JANJGN010004588.1:0-31855 GCA_026770705.1 Isurus oxyrinchus | reverse complement strand
GGTGGAGTTGAGGGTGAGGTTGTGGGTGAGGTTGTGGGTGGAGTTGGGGGTGAGGATGTGGGTGGAGTTGGGGGGTGAGCATGTGGGTGGCGTTGGGGGTGGAGTTGGGGGTTGAGTTGAGGGTGGAGTTGGGGGTGGAGTTGGGTGTGGAGTTGGGGGTGGAGTTGGGCTGAGGCTGTGGGTGGAGTTGGGGGTGAGGTTGGGGGTGAGGGGGTGGAGTTGGGGTGAGGTTGTGGGTGAGGATGAGGGTGGAGTTGGGAGCGAGGTTGTGGGTGAGTTTGGGGGTGGAGTTGGGGGTGAGGTTGTGGGCGGAGTTGGGGTTGAGTTGGTGGGTGAGGTTGTGGGTGGAGTTGAGGGTGAGGTTGTGGGTGGAGTTGGGTGTGAGGTTGTGGGTGGAGTTGGATGTGAGTTTGTGTGTGGATTTGGGTGTGAGGTTGTGGGTGGAGTTGGGGGTGAGGTTGAGGGTGGAGTTGGGGGTGAGGTTGAGGGTGGAGTTGGGGGTGAGGTTGTGGATGGAGTTGGGGGTGGAGATGGGGATGAGGATGTGGGTGGAGTTGGGGGTGAGGGGGTGGAGTTGGGGGTGAGGTTGTGGGTGTGGATGAGGGTGGATTTGGGGGTGAGGTTGTGGGTGGGGTTGTGGGTGGAGTTGGGGGTTAGGTTGTGGGCGGAGTTGGGGTTGGGTTTGTGGGTGAGGTTGTGGGTGGAGTTGAGCGTGAGGTTGTGGGTGGAGTTGGGTGTGAGGTTGTGGGTGGAGTTGGATGTGAGTTTGTGGGTGGATTTGGCTGTGAGGTTGTGGGTGGAGTTGGGGGTGAGGTTGAGGGTGGAGTTGGGGGTGAGGTTGAGGGTGGAGTTGGGGGTGAGGTTGTGGATGGAGTTGGGGGTGGAGATGGGGATGAGGATGTGGGTGGAGTTGGGGGTGAGCATGTGGGTGGTGTTGGGGGTGAAGATGTGGGTAGTGTTGGGGGTGAGGATGTGGGTGGTGTTGGGGGTGGAGTTGGGGGTTGAGTTGGGGGTAGAGTTGGGGGTGTAGTTGGGGGTGAAGGTGGGGATGGAGTTGGGGTGAGGATGGGGGTGGAGTGGGAGGTGAGGATGGGAGTGGAGTTGGGGTGAGGATGGTGTTGGTTGTGGGTGTGGGGTTGGGGGGTGAGGGTGGGGTTGGGGGTGGGGTTGGAGGTGGAGTTGGGGGTGGAGTTGGGGGTGAGGATGTGGGTCAAGTTGGGGGTGAGGATGTGGGTGGAGTTGGGGGTGAGGATGTGCGTGGAGTTGGGGGTGAGGATGTGGGTGGAGTTGGGGGTGAGGATGTGGGTGGAGTTGGGGGTGAGGATGTGGGTGGAGTTGGGGGTGAGGATGTGGGTGGAGTTGGGGGTGAGGATGTGGGTGGAGTTAGGGGTGTAGTTGGGGGTGAGGATGTGGGTGGAGTTGGGGGTGAGGATGTGGGTGGAGTTGGGGGTGAGGATGTGGGTGGAGTTGGGGGTGAGGATGTGGGTGGAGTTGGGGGTGGAGTTGGGGGTGAGAATGGGGGTGGAGTTGGGGGGGACGGTGGGGGTGGTTGTGGGTGTGGGGTTGGGGGTGAGGTTGGGGGTGAGTGTGTGGAGTTGGGGGTGAGGTTGTGGGTGAGGTTGTGGGTGGAGCTGGGGGTGGAGTTGGGTGTGAGAATGTGGGTGGAGCTGGGGGTGGAGTTGGGTGTGAGAATGTGGGTGGAGTTGCGGGTGGAGTTGGGGGTGAGGATGTGGGTGGAGTTGGGGGTGAGGATGTGGGTGGAGTTGGGGGTGAGGATGTGGGTGGAGTTGAGGGTGAGGATGTGGGTGGAGTTGGGGGTGAGTTTGGGGGTGAGGGGGTGGAGTTGGGGCTGGAGTTGGGGGTGTGGATGGGGTTGGAGTTGGGGTGAGGATGTGGGTGGAGTTGTGGGTGAGGATGGGGGTGGAGTTGGGATGAGGATGGGGGTGGTTGTGGGTGTGGGGTTGGAGGTGAGGTTGTGGGTGGAGTTGTGGGTGGGGTTGGGGGTGGAGTGGGAGGCAGAGTTGGGGGTGGAGTTGGGGGTGGAGTTGGGGGTGGAGTTGGGGGTGAGGATGTGGGTGGAGTTGGGGGTGAGGTTGGGGGTGAGGGGGTGGAGTTGGGGTGAGGTTGTGGGTGGAGTTGGGGGTGAGGATGTGGGTGGAGTTGGGGGTGGAGATGGGGGTGAGAATGGGGGTGGAGTTGGGGTGAGGGTGGGGGTGGTTGTGGGTGTGGGGTTGGGGGTGAGGTTGGGGGTGGAGTTGGGGGTGAAGTTGGGGATGGGTTTGGGGGTGGAGTTGGGGGTGGTGTTGGGGGTGGAGTTTGTGGTGTGGTTCGAGTTGGGGTTGGGGGTGAGGTTGTGGGTGTGGATGAGGGTGGAGTTGGGGGTGGTGTTGGGGGTGAGGTTGTGGGTGAGGTTGTGGGTGGAGTTGGGTGTGAGGTTGTGGGTGGAGTTGGGGGTGAGGTTGCGGGTGGAGTTAGGGGTGAGGTTGTGGGTGGAGTTGGGGGTGAGGTTGTGGGTGGAGTTGGGGGTGAGGTTGTGGGTGGAGTTGGGGGTGAGGATGTGGGTGGAGTTGTGGGTGAGGATGTGGGTGGAGTTGGGGGTGGAGATGGGGGGTGATGATGTGGGTGGAGTTGGGGGTGGAGTTGGGGTTGGAGTTGGAGGGTTGCGTTGCGGGGTGGAGTTGGGGGGGTGGAGTTGGGTGTGAGGGTGGGGGTGAGCATGGGGGTGGAGTTGGGGTGAGGATGGGGGTGGAGTTGGGGTTGGGGGTGGTGTTGGTGCTGGGTGTGGTGTTGGGGGTGAGGATGTGGATGGAGTTGGGGCGGGAGTTGGGGCGGGAGTTGGGGCTGGAGTTGGGGCTGGAGTTGGGGGTGAGGTTGGGGGTGGAGTTGGGGGTGAGGTTGGGGTTGGAGTTGGGGTTGGATTTGGGGTTGAAGTTGGGGTTGGAGTTGGGGTTGGGTTTGGTGTTGGGGGTGGAGTTGGGGGTGAGGGTGGGGGTGGAGTTGGGAGTGAGGATTGGGTTGGGGTTGGGGTGAGTTTGGGGGTGGAGTTGGGGGTGAGGTTGGAGGTTGGGGTTGAGGATGCGGGTGAGGTTGGGGGTGGGGTTGTGGTGAGGATGTGGGTGGATTTGGGGATGGAGTTGGTGGTGGGTTTGGGGGTGAGGATACGGCTGAGGATGGGGGTGGAGTTGGGAATGGAGTTGGGGATGGGATGGGGCTGTTGCGGCTGAGGTTGGGTCTGAGGTTGGGGGTGGGGGCGAGGTTGGGCGTGGAGTTGGGAGTGAGGTTGGGAGTGAGGTTGGGGGTGGAGTTGGGGGTGGAGTTGGGGGTGAGGATGTGGGTGGAGTTGGGGGTGAGGATGTGGGTGGAGTTGGGGGTGAGGATGTGGGTGGGTTTGGGGGTGAGGTAGGGGGTGAGGTTGGGGGTGGAGTTGGGGGTGAGGATGGGGGTGGTTGTGGGTGTGGGGTTGGGGGTGAGGTTGTGGGTGAGGTTGTGGGTGGAGTTGGGGGTGGGGTTGGGGGTGGAGATGAGGGTGGAGTTGCGGGTGGAGATGAGGGTGGAGTTGCAGGTGGAGTTGGGGATGAGGATGTGGGTGGAGTTGGGGGTGAGGATGTGGGTGGAGTTGGGGGTGAGGTTGGGGGTGAGTGTGTGGAGTTGGGGGTGAGGTTGTGGGTGAGGTTGTGGGTGGAGCTGGGGGTGGAGTTGGGTGTGAGAATGTGGGTGGAGCTGGGGGTGGAGTTGGGTGTGAGAATGTGGGTGGAGTTGCGGGTGGAGTTGGGGGTGAGGATGTGGGTGGAGTTGGGGGTGAGGATGTGGGTGGAGTTGGGGGGTGAGGATGTGGGTGGAGTTGGGGGTGAGGATGTGGGTGGAGTTGGGGGTGAGGATGTGGGTGGAGTTGGGGGTGAGGATGTGGGTGGAGTTGAGGGTGAGGATGTGGGTGGAGTTGGGGGTGAGGTTGGGGGTGAGGGGGGTGGAGTTGGGGCTGGAGTTGGGGGTGAGGATGGGGTTGGAGTTGGGGTGAGGATGTGGGTGGAGTTGTGGGTGAGGATGGGGATGGAGTTGGGATGAGGATGGGGGGTGGTTGTGGGTGTGGGGTTGGGGGTGAGGTTGTGGGTGGAGTTGTGGGTGAGGATGTGGGTGCAGTTGGGGGGTGGAGTTGGGGTTGAGGATGTGGGTGGAGTTGGGGGTGAGGATGTGGGTGGAGTTGGGGGTGAGGATGTGGGTGGAGTTGGGGGTGAGGATGTGGGTGGAGTTGGGGGTGAGAATGTGGGTGGAGTTGGGGGTGAGGATGTGGGTGGAGTTGGGGGTGAGGATGTGGGTGGAGTTGGGGGTGGAGTTGGGGGTGAGAATGGGGGTGGAGTTGGGGGTGAGGATGTGGGTGGAGTTGGGGGTGAGGATGTGGGTGGAGTTGGGGGTGAGGATGTGGGTGGAGTTGGGGGTGAGAATGTGGGTGGAGTTGGGGGTGAGGATGTGGGTGGAGTTGGGGGTGAGCATGTGGGTGGAGTTGGGGGTGGAGTTGGGGGTGAGAATGGGGGTGGAGTTGGGGTGAGGGTGGGGGTGGTTGTGGGTGTGGGGTTGGTGGTGAGGTTGGGGGTGGATTTGGGGGTGAAGTTGGGGATGGGTTTGGGTGTGGAGTTGGGGGTGGTGTTGGGGATGGAGTTTGTGGTGTGATTGGAGTTGGGGTTGGGGGTGAGGTTAGGGGTGAGGGGGTGGAGTTGGGGATGAGCTTGTGGGTGAGGCTGAGGGTGGAGTTGGGGGTGGTGTTGGGGGTGAGGTTGTGGGTGAGGTTGTTGGTGTTGAGGGTGAGGTTGTGGGTGGAGTTGGGTGTGAGGTTGTGGGTGGAGTTGGGGGTGAGGTTGCGGGTGGAGTTGGGGGTGAGTTTGTGGGTGGAGTTGGGGGTGAGTTTGTGGGTGGAGTTGGGGGTGAGTTTGTGGGTGGAGTTGGGGGTGAGGTTGTGGGTGGAGTTGGGGGTGAGGTTGTGGGCGGAGTTGGAGTTGAGGTTGTGGGTGGAGTTGGGGGTGAGGTTGTGGGTGGAGTTGGGGGTGAGGTTGTGGGCTGAGTTGGCGTTGAGGTTGTGGGTGGAGTTGAGGGTGAGGATGTGGGTGGAGTTGGGGGTGAGGATGTGGGTGGAGTTGGGGGTGAGGTTGAGGGTGGAGTTGGGTGTGAGGATGTGGGTGGAGTTGGGGGTGGAGATGGGGGTGATGATGTGGGTGGAGTTGGGGGTGGAGTTGGGGGTGGAGTTGGGGTTGGAGTTGGCGGGTTGCGTTGCGGGGTGGAGTTGGGGGGCTGGAGTTGGGGGTGGAGTTGGGGGTGAGGGTGGGGGTGAGCATGGGGGTTGAGTTGGGGTGAGGATGGGGGTGGAGTTGGGGTTGGGGGTGGCGTTGGGGCTGGGTGTGGTGTTGGGTGTGAGGATGTGGATGGAGTTGGGGCTGGAGTTGGGGCTGGAGTTGGGGCTGGAGTTGGTGGTGGAGTTGGGGGTGAGGTTGGGGGTGGAGTTGGGGGTGAGGTTGGGGGTGGAGTTGGGGGTGAGGATGTGGGTGGAGTTGGGGGTGAGGATTGGGTGGAGTGGGTGGTGAGGATGTGGCTGGAGTTGTGGGTGAGGATGTGGGTGGAGTTGGGGGTGAGGTTAGGGGTGAGGATCGGGGTGGAGTTGGGGGAGAGGTTGTGCGTGAGGTTGTGGGTGGAGTTGAGGGTGAGGTTGTGGGTGAGGTTGTGGGTGGAGTTGGGGGTGAGGTTGTGGGTGGAGTTGGGCGTGAGGATGGGGGTGAGGATGGGGTTGGAATTGAGGGTGAGGATGTGGGTGGAGTTGGGGGTGAGGATGTGGGTGGAGTTGGTGGTGAGGATGGGGGTGAGGTTGTGGATGGAGTTGGGGGTGAGGATGGGGGTGGAGTTGGGGGTGAGGATGGGGTTGGAGTTGGGGCTGGTGTTGGGGGTGGAGTTGGGGTTGGAGTTGGGAGTGAGGATGGGGTTTGAGTTGGAGTTGGGGGTGGGGTTGGGGGTGGGGTTGGGGTTTGAGTTGGTGGTGGAGTTGGGGGTGAGGTTGGGGGTGGGGTTGGGGATGAGGATGGGGTTGGAGTTGGGGTTGGAGTTGGGGGTGGGGTTGGGGTTGGAGTTGGGGCTGGAGTTTTGGGTGAGGGTGGGGGTTGGGCATGAGGATGTGGGTGGAGTTGGGGGTGAGGATGTGGGTGGAGTTGGGGGTGAGGATGTGGGTGGAGTTGGGGGTGAGGATGGGGGTGAGCTTGTGGGTGGAGTTGGGGGTGAGGATGGGGGTGGAGTTGGGGGTGTCGTTGGGTGTGGAGTTGGGGGTGTCGTTGGGTGTGGAGTTGGGGGTGGAGTTGGTGGTGGAGTTGGGGGTGAGGTTGGGGGTGGAGTTGGAGGTGAGGATGCGGTTGGAGTTGGGGGTGAGGATGCGGGTGGAGTTGGAGGTGAGGTTGGGTGTGGACTTGGGGGTGGTGTTGGGGGTGAGATGCGGGTGGAGTTGGGTGTGAGGTTGGGGGTGGAGTTGGGGTTGAGGATGCGGGTGGGGTTGGGGTTGAGGATGCGGGTGGAGTTGGGGGTGAGGATGCGGGTGGAGTTGGGGTTGAGGATGCGGGTGGAGTTGGGGTTGAGGATGCGGGTGGAGTTGGGGATGAGGATGTGGGTGGAGTTGGGGTTGAGGATGCAGGTGGAGGTGGGGTTGAGGATGCGGGTGGAGGTGGGGTTGAGGATGCGGGTGGAGTTGGGGGTGAGGATGCGGGTGGAGTTGGGGGTGAGGATGTGGCTGGAGTTGTGGGTGAGGATGTGGGTGGAGTTGGGGGTGAGGTTAGGGGTGAGGATCGGGGTGGAGTTGGGGGAGAGGTTGTGCGTGAGGTTGTGGGTGGAGTTGTGGGTGAGGTTGTGGGTGAGGTTGTGGGTGGAGTTGGGGGTGGGGTTGGGGGTGGAGTTGGGGGTGAGGATGCGGGTGGAGTTGGGGGTGAGGATGCGGGTGGAGTTGGGGGTGAGGATGTGGGTGGAGTTGGGGGTAGATTTGGTGGTGAGAATGGGGGTGGAGTTGGGTTGAGGGTGGGGGTGGTTGTAGTGTGGGGTTGGGGGTGAGGTTGGGGGTGGAGTTGGGGGTGGTGTTGGAGTTGGGGTTGTGGGTGAGGTTAGGGGTGAGGGGGTGGAGTTGGGCATGAGGTTGTGGGTGAGAATGACGGTGGATTTGGGGGTGGTGTTGGGGGTGAGGTTGTGGGTGAGGTTGTTGGTGGAGTTGGGGGTGAGGTTGTGGGTGGAGTTGGGTGTGAGGATGTGGGTGGAGTTGGGGGTGAGGATGTGGGTGGAGTTGGGGGTGAGAATGTGGGTGGAGTTGGGGGTGATGATGTGGGTGGAGTTGGGGGTGGAGATGGGGGTGATGATGTGGGTGGAGTTGGGGGTGGAGTTGGGGTTGGAGTTTGGGGGTTGCGTTGGGGGGTGGAGTTGGGGGTGAGGGTGGGGGTGAGCATGGGGGTGGAGTTGGGGTGAGGCTGGGGGTGGAGTTGGGGTTGGGGGTGGCGTTGGGGCTGGGTGTGGTGTTGGGGGTGAGGATGTGAATGGAGTTGGGGCTGGAGTTGGGGCTGGAGTTGGGGCTGGAGTTGGGGCTGGAGTTGGGGCTGGAGTTGGGGCTGGAGTTGGGGCTGGAGTTGGGGCTGGAGTTGGGGGTGGAGTTGGGGGTGGAGTTGGGGCTGGAGTTGGGGTTGGAGTTGTGGGTGAGGATGTGGGTGGAGTTGGGGGTGAGGATGTGGGTGGAGTTGGGGGTGAGGATGGGGGTGGAGTGGGTGGTGAGGATGTGGCTGGAGTTGTGGGTGAGGATGTGGGTGGAGTTGGGTGTGAGGTTAGGGGTGAGGATCGGGGTGGAGTTGGGGGAGAGGTTGTGCGTGAGGTTGTGCGTGAGGTTGTGGGTGAGGTTGTGGGTGAGGTTGTGGGTGAGGTTGTGGGTGGAGTTGGGGGTGAGGTTGTGGATGGAGTTGGGGGTGAGGTTGTGGGTGGAGTTGGGGGTGAGGTTGTTGGTGGAGTTGGGGGTGGAGTTGTGGGTGGAGTTGGGGGTGAGGATGTGGATGGAGTTGGGGGTGAGGATGTGGGTGGAGTTGGCGGTGAGGATGTGGGTGGAGTTGGGGGTGAGGATGTGGGTGGAGTTGGGGGAGGACTTTGAGGTGAGTGTGGAGGTGGAGTTGGGGGTGCGGGTGGGGCTGAGAATGGGCGTGGAGTTGGGGTGAGGATGGGGATGGAGTTGGGGTGAGGATGGGGATGGAGTTGGGGTGAGGATGGGGGTGGAGTTGGGGTGAGGATGGGGGTGGAGTTGGGGGTGGAGTTGGGGGTGGTGTTGGGGGTGAGGATGTGGGTGGAGTTTGGGGTGAGGTTGGTGGTGAGGGGGAGGAGTTGGGGTGAGGTTGTGGGTGAGGATGAGGGTGGAGTTGGGGGTGAGGTTGTGGGTGAGATTGGGGGTGACGGGGTGGAGTTGGGGGTGAGGTTGTGGGTGAGGATGAAGGTGGAGTTGGGGGTGAGGTTGTGGGTGAGGTTGTGGGTGGAGTTGGGGGTGAGGTTGTGGGCGGAGTTGGGGGTGAGGTTGTGGGTGAGGTTGTGGGTGGAGTTGAGGGTGAGGTTGTGGGTGGAGTTGGGTGTGAGTTTGTGGGTGGAGTTGGGTGTGAGTTTGTGGGTGGATTTGGGTGTGAGGTTGTGGGTGGAGTTGGGGGTGAGGTTGTGGGTGGAGTTGGGGGTGAGGTTGTGGGTGGAGTTGGGGGTGAGGTTGTGGGTGGAGTTGGGGGTGAGGCTGTGGGTGGAGTTGGAGGTGAGGTTGTGGGTGGAGTTTGTGGTGAGGTTGTGGGTGGAGTTGGGGGTGAGGTTGTGGGTGGAGTTGGGGGTGAGGTTGTGGGTGGAGTTGGGGGTGAGGTTGTGGGTGGAGTTGGGGGTGAGGTTGTGGGTGGAGTTGGGGGTGAGGTTGTGGGTGGAGTTGGGGATGGAGATGGGGATGAGGATGTGGGTGGAGTTGGGGATGAGGATGTGGGTGTAGTTAGGGGTGAGGATGTGGCTGGAGTTGTGGGTGAGGATGTGGGTGGAGTTGGGGGTGAGGTTAGGGGTGAGGATCGGTGTGGAGTTGGGGGAGAGGTTGTGCGTGAGGTTGTGGGTGGAGTTGTGGGTGAGGTTGTGGGTGAGGTTGTGGGTGGAGTTGGGGGTGGGTTTGGGGGTGGAGTTGGGGGTGAGGATGCGGGTGGAGTTGGGGGTGAGGATACGGGTGGAGTTGGGGGTGAGGATGCGGGTGGAGTTGGGGGTGAGGATGTGGGTGGTGTTGGGGGTGGATTTGGTGGTGAGAATGGGAGTGGAGTTGGGGTGAGGGTGGGGGTGGTTGTAGTGTGGGGTTGGGGGTGAGGTTAGGGGTGGAGTTGGGGGTGGTGTTGGAGTTGGGGTTGTGGGTGAGGTTAGGGGTGAGGGGGTGGAGTTGGGCATGAGGTTGTGGATGAGGATGACGGTGGATTTGGGGGTGGTGTTGGGGGTGAGGTTGTGGGTGAGGTTGTTGGTGGAGTTGGGGGTGAGGTTGTGGGTGGAGTTGGGTGTGAGGATGTGGGTGGAGTTGGGGGTGAGGATGTGGGTGGAGTTGGGGGTGAGAATGTGGGTGGATTTGGGGGTGATGATGTGGGTGGAGTTGGGGGTGGAGATGGGGGTGATGATGTGGGTGGAGTTGGGGGTGGAGTTGGGGTTGGAGTTTGGGGGTTGCGTTGGGGGGTGGAGTTGGGGGTGGAGTTGGGGGTGAGGGTGGGGGTGAGCATGTGGGTGGAGTTGGGGTGAGGCTGGGGGTGGAGTTGGGGTTGGGGGTGGCGTTGGGGCTGGGTGTGGTGTTGGGGGTGAGGATGTGAATGGAGTTGGGGCTGGAGTTGGGGCTGGAGTTGGGGCTGGAGTTGGGGCTGGAGTTGGGGCTGGAGTTGGGGCTGGAGTTGGGGTTGGAGTTGGGGGTGAGGATGTGGGTGGAGTTGGGGGTGAGGATGTGGGTGGAGTTGGGGGTGAGGATGGGGGTGGAGTGGGTGGTGAGGATGTGGCTGGAGTTGTGGGTGAGGATGTGGGTGGAGTTGGGTATGAGGTTAGGGGTGAGGATCGGGGTGGAGTTGGGGGAGAGGTTGTGCGTGAGGTTGTGGGTGGAGTTGTGGGTGAGGTTGTGGGTGAGGTTGTGGGTGAGGTTGTGGGTGGAGTTGGGGGTGAGGTTGTGGATGGAGTTGGGGGTGAGGTTGTGGGTGGAGTTGGGGGTGAGGTTGTTGGTGGAGTTGGGGGTGGAGTTGTGGGTGGAGTTGGGGGTGAGGATGTGGATGGAGTTGGGGGTGAGGATGTGGGTTGAGTTGGTGGTGAGGATGTGGGTGGAGTTGGGGGTGAGGATGTGGGTGGAGTTGGGGGAGGAGTTTGAGGTGAGTGTGGAGGTGGAGTTGGGGGTGCGGGTGGGGCTGAGAATGGGCGTGGAGTTGGGGTGAGGATGGGGATGGAGTTGGGGTGAGGATGGGGGTGGAGTTGGGGTGAGGATGGGGGTGGAGTTGGGGGTGGTGTTGGGGGTGAGGATGTGGGTGGAGTTTGGGGTGAGGTTGGGGGTGAGGGGGAGGAGTTGGGGTGAGGTTGTGGGTGAGGATGAGGGTGGAGTTGGGGGTGAGGTTGTGGGTGAGATTGGGGGTGACGGGGTGGAGTTGGGGGTGAGGTTGTGGGTGAGGATGAAGGTGGAGTTGGGGGTGAGGTTGTGGGTGAGGTTGTGGGCGGAGTTGGGTTTGAGGTTGTGGGCAGAGTTGGGGGTGAGGTTGTGGGTGAGGTTGTGGGTGGAGTTGAGGGTGAGGTTGTGGGTGGAGATGGGTGTGAGGTTGTGGGTGGAGTTGGGTGTGAGTTTGTGGGTGGATTTGGGTGTGAGGTTGTGGGTGGAGTTGGGGGTGAGGTTGTGGGTGGAGTTGGGGGTGAGGTTGTGGGTGGAGTTGGGGGTGAGGTTGTGGGTGGAGTTGGGGGTGAGGTTGTGGGTGGAGTTGGGGGTGAGGTTGTGGGTGGAGTTGGGGGTGAGGTTGTGGGTGGAGTTGGGGGTGAGGTTGTGGGTGGAGTTGGGGGTGAGGTTGTGGGTGGAGTTGGGGGTGAGGTTGTGGGTGGAGTTGGGGGTGAGGTTGTGGGTGGAGTTGGGGGTGAGGTTGTGGGTGGAGTTGGGGGTGAGGTTGTGGATGGAGTTGGGGATGGAGATGGGGATGAGGATGTGGGTGGAGTTGGGGGGTGAGGATGTGGGTGTAGTTAGGGGTGAGGATGTGGGTGGAGTTGGGGGTGAGCATGTGGGTGGAGTTGGGGGTGAGGATGTGGGTGGTGTTGGGGGTGAGGATGTGGGTGGAGTTGGGGGTGGAGTTGGGGGTGGAGTTGGGGGTGAAGGTGGGGATGGAGTTGGGGTGAGGATGGGGGTGCAGTTGGGGTGAGGTTGTGGGTGGAGTTGGGTGTGAGGTTGCGGGTGGAGTTGGGTGTGAGGTTGCGGGTGGAGTTGGGGGTGAGGTTGCGGGTGGAGTTAGGGGTGAGGTTGTGGGTGGAGTTGGGGGTGAGGTTGTGGGTGGAGTTGGGGGTGAGGTTGTGGGTGGAGTTGGGGGTGAGGTTGTGGGTGGAGTTGGGGATGGAGATGGGGATGAGGATGTGGGTGGAGTTGGGGGTGAGCATGTGGGTGGAGTTGGGGGTGAGGATGTGGGTGGTGTTGGGGGTGAGGATGTGGGTGGAGTTGGGGGTGGAGTTGGGGGTGGAGTTGGGGGTGAAGGTGGGGATGGAGTTGGGGTGAGGATGGGGGTGCAGTTGGGGTGAGGTTGTGGGTGGAGTTGGGTGTGAGGTTGTGGGTGGAGTTGGGGGTGAGGTTGCGGGTGGAGTTAGGGGTGAGGTTGCGGGTGGAGTTGGGGGTGAGGTTGTGGGTGGAGTTGGGGGTGAGGTTGTGGGTGGAGTTGGGGGTGAGGTTGTGGGTGGAGTTGAGGGTGAGGATGTGGGTGGAGTTGGGGGTGAGAATGTGGGTGGAGTTGGGGGTGAGGATGTGGGTGGAGTTGGGAGTGAGGATGTGGGTGGAGTTGGGGGTGGAGTTGGGGGTGCGAATGGGGGTGGAGTTGGGGTGAGGGTGGGGGTGGTTGTGGGTGTGGGTTTGGGGGTGAGGTTGGTGGTGGAGTTGGGGGTGAAGTTGGGGATGGGTTTGGGGGTGGAGTTGTGGGTGAAATTGGGGATGGGATTGGGGGTGGAGTTTGTGGTGTGGTTGGAGTTGGGGTTGGGGGTGAGGTTAGGGGTGAGGGGGTTTAGTTGGGGGTGAGATTGTGGGTGAGGATGAGGATGGAGTTGGGGGTGGTGTTGGGGGTGAGGTTGTGGGTGAGGTTATTGGTGGAGTTGAGGGTGAGGTTGTGGGTGGAGTTGGGGGTGAGGTTGCGGGTGGAGTTGGGGGTGAGGTTGTGGGTGGAGTTGGGGGTGAGGTTGTGGGTGGAGTTGGGGGTGAGGTTGTGGGTGGAGTTGGGGGTGAGGTTGGGGGTGAGGTTGTGGGTGGAGTTGGGGGTGAGGTTGTGGGTGGAGTTGGGGGTGAGGTTGTGGGTGGAGTTGAGGGTGAGGATGTGGGTGGAGTTGGGGGTGAGGATGTGGGTGGAGTTGGGTGTGAGGTTGTGGGTGGAGTTGGGGGTGAGGATGTGGGTGGAGTTGGTGGTGAGGATGTGGGTGGAGCTGGGGGTGATGATGTGGGTGGAGTTGGGGGTGGAGATGGGGGTGATGATGTGGGTGGAGTTGGGGCTGGAGTTGGAGTTGGAGTTGGAGTTGGGGGGTTGCGTTGCAGGGTGGAGTTGGGGGGCTGGAGTTGGGGGTGGAGTTGGGGGTGAGGGTGGGGGTGAGCATGGGGGTGGAGTTGGGGTGAGGATGGGTGTGGAGTTGGGGTTGGGGGTGGCGTTGGGGGTGAGGATGTGGATGGAGTTGGGGCTGGAGTTGGGGCTGGAGTTGGGGGTGGAGTTGGGGGTGAGGTTGGGGGTGGAGTTGGGGGTGAGGATGATGGTGGAGTTGGGGGTGAGGTTGGGGTTGGAGTTGGGGGTGAGGATGTGGGTGGAGTTGGGGGTGAGGATGGGGGTGGAGTTGGTGGTGAGGATGTGGCTGGAGTTGTGGGTGAGGATGTGGGTGGAGTTGGAGGTGAGGTTAGGGGTGAGGATCGGGGTGGAGTTGGGGGAGAGTTTGTGCGTGAGGTTGTGGGTGGAGTTGAGGGTGAGGTTGTGGGTGGAGTTGTGGGTGAGGTTGTGGGTGGAGTTGGGGGTGAGGTTGTGGGTGGAGTTGGGGGTGAGGTTGTGGGTGGAGTTGGGGGTGAGGTTGTTGGTGGAGTTGGGGGTGGAGTTGTGGGTGGAGTTGGGGGTGAGGATGTGGATGGAGTTGGGGGTGAGGATGTGGATGGAGTTGGGGGTGAGGATATGGGTGGAGTTGGGGGTGAGGATGTGGGTGGAGTTGGGGGTGAGGATGTGGGTGGAGTTGGGGGTGGAGTTTGAGGTGAGGGTGGGGGTGGAGTTGGGGGTGAGGGTGGGGCTGAGAATGGGCGTGGAGTTGGGGTGAGGATGGGGATGGAGTTGGGGTGAGGATGGGGGTGGAGTTGGGGTGAGGATGGGGGTGGAGTTTGGTTGAGGATGGGGGTGGTTGTGGGTGTGGGGTTGGGGGTGAGGTTGGGGGTGGAGTTGGGGGTGGAGTTGAGGGTGGAGTTGAGGGTGGAGTTGAGGGTGGAGTTGTGGGTGGAGTTGAGGGTGGAGTTGATGGTGGATTTGGGGGTGGAGTTGGGGTTGGAGTTGGGGGTGAGGGTGGGGGTTAGGATGGGGGTGGAGTTGGGGTGAGGATGGGGGTGGAGTTGGGGTTGGGAGTGGGTTTGTGGTTGGGGGTGGTGTTGGGGGTGATGATGTGGATGGAGTTGGGGGTGGAGTTGGGGGTGGAGTTGGGGGTGGGATTAGGGGTGAGGTTGGGGTTGAGGTTGGGGGTGGAGTTGGGGGTGGAGTTGGGGGTGGAGTTGGGGGTGGAGTTGGGGTGGAGTTGGGGGTGGGGTTGGGGGTGAGGTTGGGGGTGGAGTTGGGGTGAGGTTGGGGGTGGAGTTGGGGTGAGGATGGGGGTGGAGTTGGGGTGGAGTAGGGGGTGGAGTTGGGAGTGAGGATGGGTGTGGAGTTGGGGTGAGGATGGGTGTGGGGTTGGGGGTGAGGTTGGGGGTGGAGTTGAGGTGAGGTTGGGTGTGGATTTGGGGTGAGGGTGGGGGTGGTTGTGGGTGTGGGGTTGTGGGTGAGGTTGGGGGTGGAGTTGGGGGTGAAGTTGGGGATGGGTTTGGGGGTGGAGTTGGGGGTGAAGTTGGGGATGGGTTTGGGGGTGGAGTTTGTGGTGTGGTTGGAGTTGGGGTTGGGGGTGAGGTTAGGGGTGAGGGGGTGGAGTTGGGGGTGAGATTGTGGGTGAGGATGAGGGTGGAGTTGGGGGTGGTGTTGGGGGTGAGGTTGTGGGTGAGGTTGTGGGTGGAGTTGGGTGTGAGGTTGTGGGTGGAGTTGGGGGTGAGGTTGCGGGTGGAGTTAGGGGTGAGGTTGTGGGTGGAGTTGGGGGTGAGGTTGTGGGTGGAGTTGGGGGTGAGGTTGTGGGTGGAGTTGGGGGTGAGGTTGTGGGTGGAGTTGGGGGTGAGGTTGTGGGTGGAGTTGGGGGTGAGGTTGTGGGTGGAGTTGAGGGTGAGGATGTGGGTGGAGTTGGGGGTGAGGATGTGGGTGGAGTTGGGTGTGAGGTTGTGGGTGGAGTTGGGGATGAGGATGTGGGTGGAGTTGGGGGTGAGGATGTGGGTAGAGTTGTGGGTGGAGTTGGGGGGTGGAGATGGGGGTGGAGATGGGGGTGATGATGTGAGTGGAGTTGGGGGTGGAGTTGGAGTTGGGGGGTTGCGTTGCAGGGTGGAGTTGGGGGGCTGGAGGTGGGGGTGAGAATGGGGGTAGAGTTGGGGTGAGGATGGGGGTGGAGTTGGGGTTGGGGGTGGCGTTGGGGCTGGGTGTGGTGTTGGGGGTGAGGATGTGGATGGAGTTGGGGCTGGAGTTGGGGCTGGAGTTGGGGCTGGAGTTGGGGCTGGAGTTGGGGGTGAGGTTGGGGGTGGAATTGGGGGTGAGGATGGGGGTGGAGTTTGGGGTGAGGTTGGGGGTGGCGTTGGGGGTCAGGATGTGGGTGGAGTTGGGGGTGAGGATGTGGGTGGAGTTGGGGGTGAGGATGGGGGTGGAGTGGGTGGTGAGGATATGGCTGGAGTTGTGGGTGAGGATGTGGGTGGAGTTGGGGGTGAGGTTGTGGGTGGAGTTGGGGATGGAGATGGGGATGAGGATGTGGGTGGAGTTGGGGGTGAGGATGTGGGTGTAGTTAGGGGTGAGGATGTGGGTGGAGTTGGGGGTGAGCATGTGGGTGGAGTTGGGGGTGAGGATGTGGGTGGTGTTGGGGGTGAGGATGTGGGTGGAGTTGGGGGTGGAGTTGGGGGTGAAGGTGGGGATGGAGTTGGGGTGAGGATGGGGGTGCAGTTGGGGTGAGGTTGTGGGTGGAGTTGGGTGTGAGGTTGTGGGTGGAGTTGGGGGTGAGGTTGCGGGTGGAGTTAGGGGTGAGGTTGTGGGTGGAGTTGGGGGTGAGGTTGTGGGTGGAGTTGGGGGTGAGGTTGTGGGTGGAGTTGGGGGTGAGGTTGTGGGTGGAGTTGAGGGTGAGGATGTGGGTGGAGTTGGGGGTGATGATGTGGGTGGAGTTGGGGGTGAGGATGTGGGTGGAGTTGGGGGTGGAGTTGGGGTTGAGGATGTGGGTGGAGTTGGGGGTGAGAATGTGGGTGGAGTTGGGGGTGAGGATGTGGGTGGAGTTGGGAGTGAGGATGTGGGTGGAGTTGGGGGTGGAGTTGGGGGTGAGGTTGTGGGTGGAGTTGGGGGTGAGGTTGGGGGTGGAGTTGGGGTGGAGTTGGGGGTGGGGTTGGGGGTGAGGTTGGGGGTGGAGTTGGGGTGAGGTTGGGGGTGGAGTTGGGGTGAGGATGGGGGTGGAGTTGGGGTGGAGTAGGGGGTGGAGTTGTGAGTGAGGATGGGTGTGGAGTTGGGGTGAGGATGGGTGTGGGGTTGGGGGTGAGGTTGGGGGTGGAGTTGAGGTGAGGTTGGGTGTGGAGTTGGGGTGAGGGTGGGGGTGGTTGTGGGTGTGGGGTTGTGGGTGAGGTTGGGGGTGGAGTTGGGGGTGAAGTTGGGGATGGGTTTGGGGGTGGAGTTTGTGGTGTGGTTGGAGTTGGGGTTGGGGGTGAGGTTAGGGGTGAGGGGGTGGAGTTGGGGGTGAGATTGTGGGTGAGGATGAGGGTGGAGTTGGGGGTGGTGTTGGGGGTGAGGTTGTGGGTGAGGTTGTGGGTGGAGTTGGGGGTGAGGTTGTGGGTGGAGTTGGGTGTGAGGTTGTGGGTGGAGTTGGGGGTGAGGTTGCGGGTGGAGTTAGGGGTGAGGTTGTGGGTGGAGTGGGGGTGAGGTTGTGGGTGGAGTTGGGGGTGAGGTTGTGGGTGGAGTTGGGGGTGAGGTTGTGGGTGGAGTTGGGGGTGAGGTTGTGGGTGGAGTTGAGGGTGAGGATGTGGGTGGAGTTGGGGGTGAGGATGTGGGTGGAGTTGGGGGTGAGGATGTGGGTGGAGTTGGGGGTGAGGATGTGGGTGGAGTTGGGGGTGAGGATGTGGGTGGAGTTGGGGGTGAGGATGGGGGTGAGCTTGTGGGTGGAGTTGGGGGTGAGGATGGGGGTGAGGTTGTGGGTGGAGTTGGGGGTGAGGATGGGGGTGGAGTTGAGGGTGAGGATGGGGTTGGAATTGAGGGTGAGGATGTGGGTGGAGTTGGGGGTGAGGATGTGGTTGGAGTTGGGCGTGAGGATGGGGGTGAGGATGGGGTTGGAATTGAGGGTGAGGATGTGGGTGGAGTTGGGGGTGAGGATGTGGGTGGAGTTGGTGGTGAGGATGGGGGTGAGGTTGTGGATGGAGTTGGGGGTGAGGATGGGGGTGGAGTTGGGGGTGAGGATGGGGTTGGAGTTGGGGCTGGTGTTGGGGGTGGAGTTGGGGTTGGAGTTGGGAGTGAGGATGGGGTTTGAGTTGGAGTTGGAGTTGGAGTTGGGGGTGGGGTTGGGGGTGGGGTTGGGGGTGGGGTTGGGGTTTGAGTTGGTGGTGGAGTTGGGGGTGAGGTTGGGGGTGGAGTTGGGGATGAGGATGGGGTGGGGTTGGGGTGAGGTTGGGGGTGCAGTTGGGGGTGAGGATGGGGTTGGAGTTGGGGTTGGAGTTGGGATTGGAGTTGGGGTTGGGGTTGGAGTTGGGGTTGGAGTTGGGGGTGGAGTTGGGGGTGGGGTTGGGGTTGGAGTTGGGGCTGGAGTTTTGGGTGAGGGTGGGGGTGGAGTTGGGAGTGAGGATGGGGGTGGGATTGGGCTGAGGTTGGGGGTGGAGTTGGGGGTGAGGTTGGAGGTGGGGGTTGAGGATGCGCGTGAGGTTGGGGGTGGGGTTGGGGTGAGGATGCGGGTGGATTTGGGGATGGAGTTGGGGGTGGGTTTGGGGGTGAGGATACTGGTGGGGATGAGGGTGGAGTTGGAAATGGAGTTGGGGATGGAGTTGGGGATGGGGGTGGGGATCGAGTTGTGGATGGGGGTGGGGCTGTTGGGGCTGAGGTTGGGGCTGAGGTTGGGGGTGGGGGCGATGTTGGTGGTGAGGTTGGGGGTGGAGTTGGGAGTGAGGTTGGGAGTGAGGTTGGGGGTGGAGTTGGGGGGTGGAGTTGGGGGTGGAGTTGGGGGTGGGTTTGGGGTTGAGGTTGGTCGTGGAGTTGGGGGTGACGTTGAGGGTGGAGTTCGGGGTGGAGTTGGGGGTGTAGTTGGGGTGAGTTTGGGGGTGGAGTTGGGGGTGAGGTTGTGGGTGAGGATGCGGGTGGAGTTGGGGGTGAGGATGCGGGTGGAGTTGGGGGTGTAGTTGGGGTGAGGTTGGGGCTGAAGTTGGGGGTGGAGTTGGGGGTGAGGTTGCGGGTGGAGTTGGGAGTGAGTTTGGGTGTGGAGTTGGGGGTGAGGATGCAGGTGGAGTTGGGGGTGAGGTTGGGGGTGAGGTTGGGGGTGGAGTTGGGGTTGAGGATGCGGGTGGGGTTGGGGTTGAGGATGCGGGTGGAGTTGGGGTTGAGGATGCGGGTGGAGTTGGGGTTGAGGATGCGGGTGGAGTTGGGGGTGAGGATGCGGGTGGAGTTGGGGGTGAGGATGCGGGTAGAGTTGGGGGTGAGGATGCGGGTGGAGTTGGGGGTGGGGTTGGGGGTGGAGTTGGGGGTGAGGATGCGGGTGGAGTTGGGGGTGAGGATGCGGGTAGAGTTGGGGGTGAGGATGCGGGTGGAGTTGGGGGTGAGGATGGGGGTGGAGTTGGGGGTGAGGATGCGGGTTGAGTTGGGGGTGAGGATGGGGGTGGAGTTGGGGGTGGAGTTGGGGTTAAGGATGCGGGTGGAGTTAGGGGTGAGGATGGGGGTGGAGTTGGGGGTGAGGATGCGGGTGGAGTTGGGGGGGAGGATGTGGGTGGAGTTGGGGGGGAGGATGTGGGTGGAGTTGGGGTTGAGGATGCGGGTGGAGTTGGGGGTGAGGTTGGGGGTGGAGTTGGGGGTGAGGTTGGGGGTGAGGATGCGGGTGGAGTTGGGGGTGAGGATGCGGGTGGAGTTGGGGGTGAGGATGCGGGTGGAGTTGGGGGTGAGGATGTGGGTGGAGTTGGGGGTGAGGATGCGGGTGGAGTTGCGGGTGAGGTTGGGGGTGGAATTGGGGGTGAGGTTGCGGGTGGAATTGGGGGTGAGGTTGGGGGTGGGGGGTAAGGTTGGGGGTGAAGATGTGGTTGTTCTGGCTGCCTTGTACCCGGTTAGTGTGCGTCAGGGACTGAGTTGGCAGCTGTGCTGTATCGTGCCACACTGGCTGGCAAAGTAAGATGCCGGTGTTTTCAGGTGCTTTAGGTGTGTCTTGTGTCCGTGCTTTGTGTTTTGTAGAGGACTATGTGTGCACCGGGAACCTGGAGGCTGACTTCATTGAAATTTGCACCCGTCTGGAGCTCATGGAGATGCCGATAGTAACACTGAGACATCAAGGAATCTCAGCCAGTGGACAGTGTGAGCAATCTTCTACCTTTACTGGGCAGACTCCTTAGTGCTAACTAAGAATTAGCTATCAATTTCTCCTGAATTTGAGGGTTAGGACGAGGCACAATGTGTGAATGTGCAGAACTTCCAGAGCACTGGGCAGCTACAGCCACAAACTGTACTCCCATCGTACTGGGAAAGTACTTTTTTATTTATTCATGGGATGTGGGCATCACTGGCTGGGCCCAGCATTTATTGCCCATCCCTAATTGCCCCCTTGAGAAGGTGTGGGTGAGCTGCCTTCTTGAGCCGCTGCAGTCCCTGTGGTGTAGGTACACCCACCGTGCTGTTAGGGAGGGAGTTCCAGGATTTTGACCCAGCGACAGTGAAGGAACGGCCGATATATTTCCAAGTCAGGATGGTGAGGGGCTCGGAGGGGAACTTCCAGGTGGTGGTGTTCCCCATGTGTCTGCTGCCCCTTGTCCTTCTAGATGGTCGGGGTGGCGGGTTTGGAAGGTGCTGTCTAAGGAGCCTTGGTGAGTTGCTGCAGTGCATCTTGTAGATGGTACACACACTGCTGCTACTGTGCGGCGGTGGTGGAGGGAGTGAATGTTTGTGGATGGGGTGCCCATCAAGCGGGGCTGCTTTGTCCTGGATGGTGTCGAGCTTCTTGAGTGTTGTGGGAGCTGCACTCATCCAGGCAAGTGGGGAGTATTCCATCACACTCCTGACTTGTGCCTTGTAGATGGTGGACAGGCTTCGGGGAGTCAGCAGGTGAGTTACTCACTGCAGGATTCCCAGCCTCTGACCTGCTCTTGTAGCCACAGTATTTATATGGCTGGTCCAGTTCAGTTTCTGGTCAATGGTAACCCCCAGAGTGTACAGCAGTGAACTGCAATTGCTGTAACTTTTACACATTTCACCTTAGGGTAGTTGCACTGCCTGATGTCAAGGTTTCTCTGGGGTGTGTTGTTTGTGTCAAGCGTTGTGTGCTGGGAGGTGTTACGCACGGGTGGTGATTCACTTGGGGTTGTATGTATGGAGCTGGCTACGTGGTTGGGGGGCCGGTGGTGTCGGTGGTGGTCTGTGTGCGAGAGCAAGCTTCTGCGTCGCGTTGGGCTGTGTGTCCAGGTCGGGGGGGGGGGTCTCTTTGTGGGATGGTCTCTGCTTGGGCTGTTAGCTGTGATTTTGAGTGCTGGCTCACCCCTGCTGCTCCGCTCATTGTGTGCTTTCCCCCCCCCCAACTCCAGTCGATGAGATGGAATCTCTCACAGCTTCAGATGTTTCCTCAGCTCCCCCGACCAAGGTTCAGATCTCCTTCTTCAGACCCAGCGTGCAGATCGAGCTGGAGAATGATGACCCCAAGCTGGTGAAGGCTGTTTATATCAGAGGTAGGTTTCTCAGGGGACTACTGAGCCTGGGGCTGTACAGAACTGACCACTGAGTGATGAGGGGCTTCCTCAGATGAGGGTTGGCATGGCTGAATACACCCTCCCATTGAAGGAAGATACAGGACATTGTTGGTGCCAGAAGGAAAGGACTGAGCTGAACTCGAGAGGTTTACAGTGATAGGGTGTGTCATAGAAGGGTCTGGTATATACAGAGTTAGTGTGGGACTGAGTACAGTACTGCCCACACTGTGATGTAAGAAGGCACATGAGCTATATCTAGGGTCAGTGTGGTGTTGGCCAGAGATGGGCAAAGACCCAAGATGGAGAGAGCTCCATGCCTGTACCCTTGACTGGTTATATGCAGACAGCTTCAAGTAGTTAATAAAGGCTTGTTGTTAACATACGGAAGACCACAAAGACTTCTTTAACAGGCACATGGTGTAACCAACACCACCCTAAAGGTTGGACAAGGGTGTGCAGGCATTTGAAGACGAGGATTTTCTATTTAACACACCGCGAGAGGGCAGGGAGAGAGCAGAGTGTGGATTCATCGTCAGGATGTGAGTGATGGGCAGTTATTTGGTGATGTTTTTCATATGTTGGGGGTAATGGAGGGCCCAGGATAGGGAGAGGAGGGGGTGGGGGGTGTGCAGGAGAAATGGAATCCTGGGGCAACAAAAGCTCTTCGGAAGGGCTTAGCGTCTGCGGTGAAGGAGGGACGTGGAGCAGTTGAAGCTCAGTTCGCAGTCGGCCAGATTGTGTTTTTGAGGAGCCGGTAGGGGGGGGTGATCGGGTTTGGGTACAGAACGAGGGCCTGAAGAGAGGGAGCCTTTGACAATGTCAGCTTGGAGCTGGGGAAGAGGGCAAAGCAGCAACAAATGGGTTTCATGGAAGAATTGTGTGTGGATAAGGAGGGGATCGTTGGAGAGACAGGGACTTGACGCTAAAGTGAGTGAGATACTTTTGAGCCGAGTGACAGAGGGAAGGGGCGCCAACGGGAGCTAGAGCGACACCCACTGCTTGCTTCCCTAACAGTGAGATGGCTCAGCTTAGTACCAGGGATAAGGTCTACCTCCTGAACCCCCAGGCAGTATTTCCTCACCTCTCCTGGAGGTGTGAGCTGTCAGTGGGGTACAGGCTGGTGGATTCCCCCCACCCCTGCAGGATGGTGGCCCTGAGTCACCCTGTGCTGGTGAGCTTGGGTGATGATGTTCAACCCTGCCGTCGTTCCAGTTCTTGGGTAATAACCAGCAGCAGATGTGTCCCCACTCAAAGCCTGAGGCCGGTTGAGAATAATAACCCTTGAATAGTTTCGGGGGCAGGGGAGGGTGAGGTGGGAGGGTGCGGTTGTGGAATCGTACAGCACAGGAGGAGGCCATTCAGCCCACCGAGGCCAAGCCGGCTCTTAGAACGAGCTACCCAAAGAGACCCATTGCCCTGTACCCCCAAGTCATTCATCCATACAAAAACAGGACATGGCCTTTGTGCTGAATGTTGGAGGACTGCTCAGCATACGACCCTCCAGTCCAAAAATAAGCAATTCACCACAACCCTGCTTCCTAGTCCTCCCCACCCCCCTTCACCAACTTTGTCCGTGCTGCTACTGATCCTGTTAACCCATGGACTTCAACTTTGCACACAAACACGGTATGGAGCGCTTTACCAAAGCCTTATGCATAAGACCATAAGACGTAGCCCATCGTGTCTGCTCCGCTATTCAATGAGATCATGGCTGATCTGACAATCCTTGACTCCACTTTCCTGCCTTTTCCCCACAGCCCTCGATTCCCTTCCTCATTAAAGATCTGTCTGTCTCAGCCTGTCCACATACACAGGGTCAACATTTTAAAAAATTGTTCGATGGGATTAAAGTGAAGCAGCGGAGGCCAGCGTTTGTTGCCCACCCCTAATTACCCCTTGAGAAGGTGGGGGTGAGTCGCTGCCTTGAACCGCACAGCCTCTTGCACCTTTTCTGTTACCTCATCCCAGAAGGTCAATGGGGTTAGTTAAACGCGATGTGCCTTTAACAGATCACTGCAGCCACTCCTTCAGGGGCTCCTGATTGTCCAAGTGGGTGTTAATGTTCTCCCCAGTTACTGTTTCTGAAACCTTCCCCCCAGTCCACTACCCCGATTCACCTGTAATCACCAGCGAAACCCTTCTCACCCCAGCCCACTACCCCCATTCACCTGGAATCACCAGGTAAACCCTTCTCCCCCCCCAACCCGCTACCCCCATTCACCTGGAATCACCAGGTAAACCCTTCTCCCCCAACCCGCTACCCCCATTCACCTGGAATCACCAGGTAAACCCTTCTCCCCCAAACCCGCTACCCCCATTCACGTGGAATCACCAGGTAAACCCTTCTCCCCGTTTTGAAACAAGGCTGTACCACTGACACTCCTCCAGTCTCCAGGAGAAATGGAATTTACCAGCTCATACCTCTGATACTGAGGCCTTCAGAAACCAGAGACTACAGCGAGACAGCGGGGCAGTGGGATTAGTGTGGGATTGATACAGGGCTATGGGGAGAGAGCGGGGCAGTGGGGTTAGTGTGGGATTGATACAGGGCTATGGGGAGAGAGCGGGGCAGTGGGATTAGTGTGGGATTGATACAGGGCTATGGGGAGAGAGCGGAGCAGTGGGATTAGTGTGGGATTGATACAGGGCTATGGGAAGAGAGGGACAGTGGGATTAGTCTGGGATTGATACAGGGCTATGGGGAGACAGCGGGGCAGTGGGATTAGTTTGGGGATTGATAAAGTGCTATGGAGAGAGAGCAGGGCAGTGGGATTAGTTTGGGGATTGATACAGGGCTATGGGTAGAGAGCGGGGCAGTTATATTAGTTTGGGGATTGATACAGGGCTATGGGGAGAGAGCGGGGCAGTGGGATTAGTTTGGGGATTGATACAGGGCTATGGGGAGAGAGCGGGGCAGTGGGATTAGTTTGGGGATTGATACAGGGCTATGGGGAGACAGCGGGGCAGTGGGATTAGTGTGGGATTGATACAGGGCTATGGGGAGAGAGCGGGGCAGTGGGATTAGTGTGGGATTGATACAGGGCTATGGGGAGAGAGCGGGGCAGTGGGATTAGTTTGGGGATTGATACAGGGCTATGGGGAGACAGCGGGGCAGTGGGATTAGTGTGGGATTGATACAGGGCTATGAGGAGAGAGTGGGGCAGTGGGATTAGTGTGGGATTGATACAGGGTTATGGGGAAAGAGTGGGGCAGTGGGATTAGTGTGGGATTGATACAGGGCTATGGGGAGAGAGCAGGGCAGTGGGATTAATGTGGGATTGATACAGGGTTATGGGGAGAGAGCAGGGCAGTGGGATTAGTGTGGGATTGATACAGGGTTATGGGGAGAGAGCGGGGCAGTAAGATTAGTTTGGGGATTGTTACAGGGCTATGGGGAGAGAGTGGGGCAGTGGGATTAGTTTGGGATTGATACAGGGCTATGGGGAGAGAGTGGGGCAGTGGGATTAGTTTGGGATTGATACAGGGAAATGGGGAGAGAGTGGGGCAGTGGGGTTAGTGTGGGATTGATACAGGGTTATGGGGAGAGAGCGGGGCAGTGGGATTAGTTTGGGATTGATACAGGGCTATAGGGAGAGAGCGGGGCAGTGGGGTTAGTGTGGGATTGACACAGTGTTATGGGGAGAGAGTGGGGCAGTGGGATTAGTGTGGGATTGACACAGTGTTATGGGGAAAGAGTGGGGCAGTGGGATTTGTTTGGGGATTGATACAGGGCTTTGGGGAGAGAGCTGAGCAGTGGGATTAGTTTGGGATTGATACAGGGCTATGGGGAGAGAGCGGGGCAGTTTAACATTTACATGCAGATACCACACCCCCCAGTATAGAGTCTGTATTAACAGTATAACATTTACATGCTGATATCACGCCCCCAGTATAGAGTCTGGATTAACAGTTTAACATTTACATGCTGATATCACACCCCCCAGTATAGAGTCTGGATTAACAGTTTAACATTTACATGCTGATATCACACCCCCCAGTATAGAGTCTGGATTAACAGTATAACATTTACATGCAGATACCACACACCCCAGTATAGAGTCTGGATTAACAGTTTAACATTTACATGCAGATACCACACCCCCCAGTATAGAGTCTGGATTAACAGTATAACATTTACATGTTAATATCACACCCCCAGCATAGAGTCCGGATTAACAGTTTAACATTTACATGTTAATATCACACCCCCAGCATAGAGTCCGGATTAACAGTTTAACATTTACATGTTAATATCACACCCCCAGTATAGAGTCTGGATTAACAGTTTAACATTTACATGTTAATATCACACCCCCAGCATAGAGTCCGGATTAACAGTTTAACATTTACATGCAGATATCACACCCCCAGTATAGAGTCTGGATTAACAGTTTAACATTTACATGCAGATATCACACCCCCAGTATAGAGTCTGGATTAACAGTTTAACATTTACATGTTAGTATCACACCCCCAGTATAGAGTCTGGATTAACAGTTTAATATTTACATGCTGATATCACACCCCAGTATAGAGTCTGTATTAACAGTATAACATTTACATGCTGATATCACACCCCCCAGTATAGAGTCTGGATTAACAGTATAACATTTACATGCTGATATCACACCCCCAGTAGATGGCCAAGTTAACAGTTCTGCTCCTGTCTTTCAGGCTGGATGATTGACCAGAGATACATTTTCATCTTCCATAAGTGCTTGCCTGCCCTCAGCAATCTGCATACAATCAAGTAGGTGTCAGAATTTGTGCCGATGTGCCCATGGCTGAGTATACAATGTGACTGCCAATGCTCGCCGCAATTTGATCGAAGTCTTGCAGATGTTAAGGGGAGTGAATGTGTCGATAGAGAGAAACTATTTCCACTGTCTGTGGAGTCCAGCACTCTGAGAACATCTCAACATTTGAAACAATCTTTCCGAGGTGATGTATATCGGCCTCCTCCAGAGGTCCCCAGCATCACAGATGCAGGTTATTGCTAAGCAAGTGCCGCTGGATAGCACTGTTGATGACCCCTTCCATCACTTTACTGATGATGGAGAGTAGGCTGATGGGGGGTAATTGGCCGGGTTGGATTTGTCTTGCTTTTTGTGTACCGGACATACCTGGGCAATTTTCCACATAGCTGGGTAGATGCCAGTGTTGTAGCTGTACTGGAACAGCTTGGCTAGGGGCATGGCAAGTCTTCAGTGAATTCGATTCACTCCACAAAGTATCCAGAAATTGCTGAAGGCACCGGATACTGCAAAGTCTTTGGGCCATTACCACATTCCAACAATAGTACTGAAGACTTGTGCTCCAGAACTTGCCGTGCCCCTAGCCAAGCTGTTCCAGTACAGCTATAACACTGGCATCTACCTGGCCATGTGGAGAATTGCCCAGGTATGTCCTGTACACAAAAAGCAGGACAAATCCAACCCGGCCAATTACTGCCCCATCAGTCTACTCTCCATCATCAGTAAAGTAATGGAAGGGGTCATCAACAGTGCTATCAAGCGGCACTTGCTTAGCAACAACCTGCTCACTGAGGCCCAGTTTGGGTTCCGCCAGGGCCTCTCAGCTCCTGACCCCATTACAGCCTTGGTTCAAACATGGACAACAGAGCTGAACTCCCGAGGTGAGGTGAGAGTAACTGCCCTTGACATCAAGGCAGCATTTGACCGAGTGTGGCATCAAGGAGCCCCAGCAAAACTGGAGTCAATGGGATAAAAGCAAAAACCTGCGGATGCTGGAAATCCAAAGCAAAAACAAAAATACCTGGAAAAACTCAGCAGGTCTGGCAGCATCTGCGGAGAGGAGCACAGTTAACGTTTCGAGTCCGAATTTCGAGTTGGGTCATTCAGATTCGAAACGGTAACTGTGCTCCTCTCCGCAGATGCTGCCAGACCTGCTGAGTTTTTCCAGGTATTTTTGTTCTTGTTTTGGAGTTAATGGGAATCAGGGGGAAAACTCTCCGCTGGTTGGAGTCATACCCAGCACAAAGGAAGATGGTTGTGGTTGTTGGAAGTCAGTCATCTCAGCTCCAGGACATCACTGCAGGAGTTCCTCAGGGCAGTGTCCTCGGCCCAACCATCTTCAGCTGCTTCATCAATGACCTTCCTTCCATCATAAGGTCAGAAGTGGGGATGTTCGCTGATGATTGCACAATGTTCAGCATCATTCGCGACTCCTCAGATACTGAAGCAGTCCATGTCCAAATGCAGCAAGACCTGGACGATATCCAGGCTTGGGCTGACAAGTGGCAAGTAACATTCACACCACACAAGTGCCAGGCAAGTGCCAGAGATCTCCAGCAAGAGGACACCTGATCATCTCCCCTTGACATTCAATGGCATTACCATCACTGAATCCCCCACTATCAACATCCTGGTGGTTACCATTGACCAGGAACTGAACTGGACCAGCCATATAAATACTGTGGCTACAAGAGCAGGTCAGAGGTTGGGAATCCTGCAGTGAGTAACTCACCTCCTGACTCCCCAAAGCCTGTCCACCATCTACAAGGCACAAGTCAGGAGTGTAATGGAATACTCCCCACTTGCCTGGATGAGTGCAGTTCCCACAACACTCAAGAAGCTCGACACCATCCAGGACAAAGCAGCCCCGCTTGATGGGCACCCCATCCACAAACATTCACTCCCTCCACCACCGACACACAGTAGCAGCAGTGTGTGTACCATCTACAAGATGCACTGCAGCGACTCACCAAGGCTCCTTCGACAGCGCCTTCCAAACCCACGACCACTACCATCTAGAAGGACAAGGGTAGCAGACACATGGGGAACACCACCAACCTGGAAGTTCCCCTCCAAGCCACTCACCATCCTGACTTGGAAATATATCGGCCGTTCCTTCATCATCGCTGGGTCCAAATTCTGGAACTCCCTCCCTAACAGCACGGTGGGTGTACCTACACCACAGGGACTGCAGCGGCTCAAGAAGGCAGCTCACCCACCACCTTCTCAAGGGGGCAATTAGAGATGGGCAATAAATGCCAGATTAGCCAGCGAAGCCTAGATCTCGTGAATGAATTTAAAAAAAGATCGGTAGTGCAATTCGGAAAGACTTGTGCCCAGCTCTTTGCTCCATCTTTGCGTATTTTGAAAGCTAAGGCAGACGGACGTTTGGTCTCTTGGGGAATGAAGTGACCTGGGGAGCAGGGAGGAATGTGGGGTTGGGGCAGAGATGGGCCCTGATGGCACTGAATGGCGGAAACGGCTCGAGGGGCTGTGTGACCTGCTCCTGACTTGGTTTCTTATGCCCCTATCTTCTCTCTTGCAGCCTCTGGAACGTGGGTCTCACAGAAGCCACCTTCACTGCATTCCTTGCTGTTCTGCATCAGTGCTATACCCTCAAGTAAGAGACTAGTTACTCCAGTACACAATGTTAGATACAGAGAGGGCAGAAAGACTCATTGCTGGTCTCGTACCATTGCATCATTGCTGGTCCAGTCTCAGGATCAGAGGCAGATTGTTTAGCATTGAGATGAGGAGAAATTTCTTCACTTGAGGGGCTGTGAATCTTTGGAATTCGCTTGCCCCAGAGGATGGAGGCTTCATCGTTGAACACATTTAAGGCTGGGATAGAGGGATTTTTGGCCTCACCGGGAAGTCAGGGACATGGGGAGCGGGTGGGGACAATGGAGTCGGAGTCGGAGCCCAAGGCCAGCCATGGTGGTGTTGACTGGTGGAGCCGGCGTGGTGGTCTGCATGGCCTACTCCTGCTCCGACTCCTGGTGTCCTTGTGTTCACATGTCTCGGGGAGAACGGTGTGTGTAGGAGGCCTCTCCAGCTGTTCGAGCTCAGGGTTTCCGAGCTGGAGTGGAGGCCGGAGACACCGGTGGAGCATCAGGAAGGACCGGAGCTTCCTGATTTGGACCTTCCAGGAGGGTCCATACCACAGGCAGTGCTAGGTCAGGATAATAGGAGGGTTAACACCGTGTGTGTTGGGGAGGGGAGGGGAGGGTTCGCACTGTGTGTGTGTGTGTGTGTGTGTGTGTGTGTGTGTGGGGGGGGGGGGGAGGGGAGGGTTCGCACTGTGTGTGTGTGTGTCAGGGGGGGAGGGGAGGGTTCGCACTGTGTGTGTGGCGGGGGGAGGGGAGGGTTCGCACTGTGTGTGTGTGGGGGAGAGGGGAGGGTTCGCACTGTGTGTGTGTGTGTGGGGGAGGGGAGGGGAGGGTTCGCACTGTGTGTGTGTGTGTTGGGGGGGAGGGGAGGGTTCGCACTGTGTGTGTGTGTGTGGGGGGGAGGGGAGGGTTCTCACTGTGTGTGTGTGTGTGTGTTGGGGGGGAGGGGAGGGTTCACACTGTGTGTGTGGCGGGGGGGAGGGGAGGGTTCGCACTGTGTGTGTGTGGCGGGGGGAGGGGAGGGTTCGCACTGTGTGTGTGGCGGGGGGAGGGGAGGGTTCGCACTGTGTGTGTGTGTGTGTTGGGGGGGAGGGGAGGGTTCACACTGTGTGTGTGGCAGGGGGAGGGGGAGGGTTCGCACTGTGTGTGTGTGTGTGTGTGTGTGTGTGTGTGTGTGTGTGTGTGTGTGTGTGTGTGGGGGGGGGGCGGAGGGGAGGGTTCGCACTGTGTGTGTGTGTTGGGGGGGAGGGGAGGGTTCACACTGTGTGTGTGGCGGGGGGAGGGGAGGGTTTGCACTGTGTGTGTGTGTGTGTGTGGGAGGGGAGGGTTCGCACTGTGTGTGGGGGGGAGGGGAGGGTTCGGACTGTGTGTGTATGTGTGGGGGGGGAGGGGAGGGTTCACACTGTGTGTGTGTGTTGGGGGGGAGGGGAGGGTTCGCACTGTGTGTGTGTGTGTGGGGGGGAGGGGAGGGTTCACACTGTGTGTGTGGCGGGGGGAGGGGAGGGTTCGCGCCCGTGTGTGTGTCGGGGGGAGGGGAGGGTTCGCACTGTGTGTGTAGCGGGGGGGAGGGGAGGGTTCGCGCCCGTGTGTGTGTGGGGGGGAGGGGAGGGTTCGCACTGTGTGTGTGTGTGTGGGGGGGAGGGGAGGGTTCTCACTGTGTGTGTGTGTGTGTTGGGGGGGAGGGGAGGGTTCACACTGTGTGTGTGGCGGGGGGAGGGGAGGGTTCGCACTGTGTGTGTGTGGCGGGGGGAGGGGAGGGTTCGCACTGTGTGTGTGGCGGGGGGAGGGGAGGAGGGTTCGCACTGTGTGTGTGGCGGGGGGAGGGGAGGGTTCGCACTGTGTGTGTGTGTGTGTGTTGGGGGGGAGGGGAGGGTTCACACTGTGTGTGTGGCGGGGGGGAGGGGAGGGTTCGCACTGTGTGTGTGTGTGTGTGTGTGTGTGTGTGTGTGTGTGTGTGTGGGGGGGGGGGGGCGGCGGAGGGGAGGGTTCGCACTGTGTGTGTGTGTTGGGGAGGGGAGGGTTCACACTGTGTGTGTGGCGGGGGGAGGGGAGGGTTTGCACTGTGTGTGTGTGTGTGTGTGTGTGTGGGAGGGGAGGGTTCGCACTGTGTGTGGGGGGGAGGGGGAGGGTTCGCACTGTGTGTGTATGTGTGTGTGTGTGTGTGTGTGTGTGTGTGTGTGTGTGTGTGTGTGTGTGTTGGGAGGGGAGGGTTCGCACTGTGTTTGTGTGTGTGTGTTGGGGGGGGAGGGGAGGGTTCGCACTGTGTGTGTGTGTGGGGGGGAGGGGAGGGTTCGCGCCCGTGTGTGTGTCGGGGGGAGGGGAGGGTTCGCACTGTGTGTGTAGCAGGGGGGAGGGGAGGGTTCGCGCCCGTGTGTGTGTGGGGGGGGAGGGGAGGGTTCGCACTGTGTGTGTAGCGGGGGGGAGGGGAGGGTTCGCGCCCGTGTGTGTGTCGGGGGGAGGGGAGGGTTCGCGCCCGTGTGTGTGTGGGGGGGAGGGGAGGGTTCGCACTGTGTGTGTAGGGGAGGGGAGGGTTTCCACTGTGTGTTGGGGGAGGGGCAGGGAGCGTTCGCACTGTGTGTGGGGGGAGGGGAGGTTTCGCACTGTGTAGGGAGGTTTATACATCCATAAGACATAGGAGCAGAAATTAGGCCATTCGGCCCATCGAGTCTGCTCCGCCATTCAATCGTGGCTGATAAGTTTCTCAACCGCATTCTCCTGCCTTCTCCCCGTAACCTTTGATCCCCTTACCAATCAAGAACCTATCTATCTCGGTCTTAAATACACTCAATGACCTGGCCTCCACAGCGTTCTGTGGCAATGAATTCCATAGATTCACCACTCTCTGGCTAAAGAAGTTTCTCCTCATCTCTGTTGTAAAAGGTCTTCCCTTTACTCTGAGGCTGTGCCCTCGGGTCCTAGTCTCTCCTACTAATGGAAACATCTTCCCCACGTCCACTCTACCCAGGCCTTTCAGTATTCTGTAAGTTTCAATCAGATCCCCCCTCATCCTTCTAAACTCCATCGAGTACAGACCCAGAGTCCTCAAACGTTCCTCATATGTTAAGCCTTTCATTCCTGGGATCGTTCTTGTGAACCTCCTCAGGACCCTCTCCAGGGCCAGAACACCCTTCCTGAGGTACGGGACCCAAAATTGCTCACAAATTCTAAATGTGGTCTGACCAGAGCCTTATAAAGCCTCAGCAGCACATCCCTGCTTTTATATTCTAGTCCTCTCGAAATAAATGCCAACATTCCATTTGCCTTCCTAACTACCGACTCAACCTGCAAGTTAACCTTAAGAGAATCCTGGACTAGGATTCCCAAGTCCCTTTGCACTCCAGACTTCTGAATTCTCTCCCCATTTAGAAAATAGTCCATGCCTCTATTCTTCCTACCAAAGTGCATGACCTCACACTTCCCCACGTTGTATTCCATCTGCCACTTCTTTATCCATTCTCCTAACCTGTCCAAATCCTTCTGCAGCCTCCCTGCCTCCTCAATACTACCTGTCCCTCCACCTATCTTTGTATCATCTGCAAACTTAGCCAGGATGCCCTCAGTTCCTTCATCTAGATCATTAATGTATCAAGTGAAAAGTTGTGGTCCCAACACTGACCCTTGCGGAACTCCACTAGTCACCGGCCGCCATCCTGAGAAGGACCCCCTTATCTTCACTCTCTGCCTCCTGCCAGATAGCCAATCTTCTATCCATGCTAGTACCTTGCCTCTAACACCATGGGCTCTTATCTTACTGAGCAGCCTCCTGTGCGGCACCTTGTCAAAGGCCTTCTGGAAGTCCAAGTAGATAACATCCATTGGCTCTCCTTTGTCTAACCTACTCGTTACCTCCTCAAAGGATTCCCATACATAGGAACATACAAATTAGGAACAGGAGTGGGCCACTCGGCCCCTCGAGCCTGCTCCGCCATTCAGAAAGATCATGGCTGATCTGATTGTAACTTCAACCCCACATTCCCACCTACCCCCATTAACCTATCATCCCCTTACTTACCAAGAATCTATCTCGCTCGGCCTTAAAATATTCAGACTCTGCTTCTCAGGTA
>JANJGN010004587.1:30000-31855 GCA_026770705.1 Isurus oxyrinchus | reverse complement strand
TACACTGACTCTCACTGGGGTACGGGTCCCACACACATTGACTCTCACTGGGGTACGGGTCCCACACACACTGACTCTCACTGGGGATACGGTTCCCACACACACTGACTCTCACTGGGGTACGGGTCCCCACACACACTGACTCTCACTGGGATACGGGTCCCACACACACTGACTCTCACTGGGATACGGGTCCCACACACACTGACTCTCACTGGGGTACGGGTCCCACACACACTGACTCTCACTGGGGTACGGGTCCCACACACACTGACTCTCACTGGGGTACGGGTCCCACAAACACTGACTCTCACTGGGGTACGGGTCCCACACACACTGACTCTCACTGGGGTACGGGTCCCACACACATTGACTCTCACTGGGGTACGGGTCCCACACACACTGACTCTCACTGGGGTACGGGTCCCACACACACTGACTCTCACTGGGGTACGGGACACACACACACTGACTCTCACTGGGGTACGGGTCCCACACACACTGACTCTCACTGGGGTACGGGTCCCACACACACTGACTCTCACTGGGGTACGGGTCCCACACACACTGATTCGCCTGTGTTGCTGCACAGGGCTGAGTATTGGCGCAGTATTGCATTATTCAGAGGTACGGGTGAGTGAGGCAACACCCCAAGTGGACCCCAGTCCTAATCATGGTGCGCCCTTTAACCGAGGGTTTGTCCTGTTGGTTTGTTGGGAGTGAGAGGCAGCGGTTAGCAGCTACAGACGAGAGCGGGCAGGCTCTGTTAAACATGGGCACCTCAAAGACAGCAGCCAGCTAAACTGGCAAAGGGAGGCAGCAGCTGTGGCGTCTGAATGAAAAGTGACCCGGACAGCTGAAGTATCTTGAAAGAAAGATCATTGGCAATCGCACTCGGAGTGTGTCGAGGGTTTTATTCCCAGCCTTGGTGTGATCTATCGAAAGGGTCAGGCATTTTAACCGTTTAATTGCTGCCTCAGTGTTGTAGCTGTTATCAGAGACACACTGTACCCCCCTCACCGTCCCACAGGTGCCAGGGCCACGAGCTGTTTGACTGCCGAAGCCCTCACCACCCAAGCTCTCTCCCCCACGCCCCCCCCCCCCCGGTCCGGCAGGAGCGCGGCCGCCCTAACGACCCTGAGGCCGATCGTAGGAACATGTGTGGCGCAGGAGGCGGCCGTTCAGCCCATCCAGCCTGTGCTGGCCCTTCTGCAAATGCCATCCCCATCTCCTCGCCTCATCGGCCACGCGCAGTGGCCGAACTCAGCAGGAGCCCAGGAGCCTGGGTTTACGCCGTCTGTAGGGATCCTCTGATTCCAGCCTCTCGAACACGACCCCCCCACCCCCGCCCCCCCCCCCCCCCGATTCCCATCGGTCCACCATTGGCGGCCGGGCCTTCAGCTGCCTGGGGGGGGGGGGCCCTGAGCTCTGGAATTCCCTCCCTAAACCTCTCCAACTCTGTCCCTCTCTCTCTCTCTGTCTCTCTCTCTCTCTGTCTCTCTCTGTCTCTCTCTGTCTCTCTGTCTCTGTGTCTCTCTCTCTCTGTGTCTCTCTCTGTCTCTGTGTCTTTCTGTCTGTCTCTCTCTCTCAGTCTCTCTGTGTCTTTCAGTCTCTCTCTGCCTCTCTCTCTCTGCCTCTCTCTCTCTGCCTCTCTCTCTCTCTGCCTCTCTCTCTCTCTGCCTCTCTCTCTCTCTGCCTCTCTCTCTGTCTCTCCCACACTGTCTCTCTCTCTCGTTCTCTCTGTCTCTCTGACTTTGTCTCTCTCCCTGTCTCTGTCTCTCTCTCTCTCTCCGTCTCTCTCCCTGTCTCTTTTTGTCCCTCGCTGTTTCTCTCTCCCTCTTTCTGTCTCTGTCCC
>JANJGN010004587.1:0-25000 GCA_026770705.1 Isurus oxyrinchus | reverse complement strand
CCTTCATTACAAAGATGTTGAAACTCCAATTGGACAATGAAGGGTCCTGGTGTTCCCCAATTGGCTTGGCTGCGGGCAGGCGGGACTCTGTGTTGACTGACAGGCTGGCTAGCCAATGGGGTGTGAGTTGCGCACTTGGTGACAGAGAGGAAGCTCATGTGACTGAAACTCCAGGAACGCACGCCCTCCAGGGTTGGCAACCCTCAGCTGCCCGTCGAGGTACCTCCTTGTTGACCGGTGATCGAAGGGCTTGTGGGCCTGATTCATCCCTCTCCACATTTCCCGCTTCTGTCTCCTGAGGGTGTAGCCAGGGGCTAAGGAAGAAAGCGGGTGATGTGGGATTAAGGCGATCCAGGTCATCGACTACCCTCGATCACCGTGGCAAACCCCATTTCGGCATGGGAGAGACCCCTGCAAGCCTGGTGGGCTATTCATCCTGAATGGCATCAAAGCCTCAGTGCCAATCTGTGCCGTTGTCCGCACACATCTCACCAGCAGGCACCAGATAGGAGTGGCAAATTGCTGTCTGCAACCTTTACCACAGCTGGACAGGTTTATCAACAGCTTCCTAACTTCACCATCAATCAGTCGTCTCCCTTCCTGATTTACACCCGAGACATTGAAGTCTATCTCCAGTCCTGGAGGCACAGAGATTAGCAAAGGCTCTGGCACCAGGTATCTGTTATTCTACACATACTCTGCATATCACTCCCAGGTATCTGTTACTCTACACATACTCTGCATATTACTCCCAGGTATCTGTTACTCTACACATACTCTGCATATCACTCCCAGCTACCTGTTACTCTACACATACTCTGCATATCACTCCCAGGTATCTGTTATTCTACACATACTCTGCATATCACTCCCAGCTACCTGTTACTCTACACATACTCTGCATATCACTCCCAGCTATCTGTTACTCTACACATACTCTGCATATCACTCCCAGGTATCTGTTATTCTACACATACTCTGCATATCACTCCCAGGTATCTGTTACTCTACACATACTCTGCATATTACTCCCAGGTATCTGTTACTCTACACATACTCTGCATATCACTCCCAGGTATCTGTTACTCTACACATACTCTGCATATCACTCCCAGGTATCTGTTACTCTACACATACTCTGCATATCACTCCCAGGTATCTGTTACTCTACACATACTCTGCATATCACTCCCAGGTATCTGTTACTCTACACATACTCTGCATATCACTCCCAAGTATCTGTTACTCTACACATACTCTGCATATCACTCCCAGGTATCTGTTACTCTACACATACTCTGCATATCACTCCCAAGTATCTGTTACTCTACACATACTCTGCATATCACTCCCAGGTATCTGTTACTCTACACATACTCTGCATATCACTCCCAGGTATCTGTTACTCTACACATACTCTGCATATCACTCCCAGGTATCTGTTACTCTACACATACTATAAATATCACTCTCAGGTATCTGTTACTCTACATATAAGCCATCCCCCCTTAACCCCTCAATTAGGTTCCTGTCTGAAACTCGCTCCTGGATAACTGTTATTCTATATATAAACCACCCTGAACCCCTCGATTAGATTCCAGTCTGTAACTCACTCCTGGGTATCTGTTATTCTATATATAAACCCCCACAAACGCCTTGATTAGATTCCAGTCCGTAACTCACTCCTGGGTGTCCGTTATTCTATATATAAAACACCCCGAACCCCTCGATTAGATTCCAGTCTGTAACTCAGTCCCGGATATCTGTTATTCTATACATAAACCACCCCAAACCCCTCGATTAAATTTCAGCCTGTAACTCACTCCCAGGTATCTGTTATTCTATATATAAACTCCCCGAACCCCTCGATTATATTCCAGTCTGTAACTCACTCCCAGGTATCTCTTATTCTACATATAAACCCCCCGAACCCCTCGATTAGATACCAGTCTGTAACTCACTCCTGGGTATCTGTTACTCCCGGGTATCTGTTATTCTATATATAAACCACCCTGAACCCCTCGATTAGATTCCAGTCTGTAACTCATTCCCGGGTATCTGTTATTCTATATATAAACCACCCCGAACCCCTCGATTAGATTCCAGTCTGTAACTCACTCCCGGGTGTCTGTTATTCTATATATAAACCACCCCGAACCACTCGATTGGATTCCAGTCTGTAACTCACTCCCGGGTATCTGTTATTCTATATATAAACCACCTGAAACCCCACGATTAGATTCCAGTCTGTAACTCACTCCTGAGGATCGCTGAGCAATGTGGTCATCCTGCCTTCCTGGTATTGGGCTATTTCTTTTGAACGCACTTGTCCTGGAAAAGTTAATCCCACCAGCGAGGGATTCATTCATTCATGTCGGATTGTCGGGGGCTGGGGGGAGGTGAGTGAGGAGTACATTGATACATCATTCCCGCGCTGATTCATCCTGAACTGTTCCTGGAATCTGGTGACAGTCTGCTGGGAAGACCTCTGACAGATTCTGCAAAGGAAACTGGGCCTCCTATTGTTCTGTAGAGAACAAAAAGCTCCTCGTGCCACTTTAGCACTGGGTGGAAGCATATGTTGTTGCTTCCTTGTCCAGATATCAGAATGCGTCACACTCTCCTCGCTCTCAGCCTACAACCCTACAGCAGCAGGTGGGGGGGGGGGCAAGGGGAGAACTATTTCTTCCATTGCCCTGTGCCCCCTCTCTCTGAACGAGCAGTCCCTATCCCCTCCACTCCACCCTGTCACATTCCCTCCCCCGACCACTTACCCTTTCAACCCCGATCCGGTATTTTTTCCCAGAATGAGGGCTTCGCTGGCCGGCCCCAGCATTTGTTCCCCATCCCTAATTGCCCCCTTGAGAAGGTGGGGGGTGAGCTGCCTTCTTGAGCCGCTGCAGTCCCTGTGGTGTAGGTACACCCACCGTGCTGTTAGGGAGGGAGTTCCAGGATTTGGACCCAGCGACAGTGAAGGAACGGCCAATATATTTCCAAGTCAGGATGGTGAGGGGCTCGGAGGGGAACTTACAGGCGGTGCAGAGGGGATTCACCAGGATGTTGCCTGGGATGAAACATTTAAGTTATGAAGCGAGGTTGGATAGACTTGGGTTGTTTTTGTTGGAGCAGAGAAGACTGAGGGGTGACCTGATCGAGGTGTACAAGATTATGAGGGGCATGGACAGGGCGGATAGGGAGCAGCTGTTCCCCTTAGTTGAAGGGTCAGTCATGAGGGGGCATAAGTTCAAGGTGAGGGGCAGGAGGTTTAGGGGGGATGTGAGGAAAAACCTTTTTTACCCAGAGGGTGGTGAGGGTCTGGAATGTGCTGCCTGGGAGGGTGGTGGAGGTGGGTTAGCCTCACATCCTTTAAAAAGTACCTGGATGAGCACTTGGCACCTCATAACATTCAAGGCTATGGGCCAAGTGCTGGTCAATGGGATTAGGGAGGTAGGTCAGGGGTTTCTCACATGTCGGTGCAGACCCAATGGGCCGAAGGGCCTCCTCTGCACTGTGAGATTCTGGTGGTGTTCCCATGTGTCTGCTGCCCTTGTCCTTCTAGATGGTAGAGGTTGTGGGTTTGGAAGGTGCTGTCTAAGGAGCCTTGGTGAGTTGCTGCAGTGCATCTTGTAGATGGTACACACACTGCTGCTACTGTGCGTCGGTGATGGAGGGAGTGAATGTTTGTGGATGGGGTGCTGATCAAGCGGGGCTGCTTTGTCCTGGATGGTGTCGAGCTTCTTGAGAGTTGTGGGAGCTGCACTCATCCAGGCAAGTGGGGAGTATTCCATCCCACTCCTGACTTGTGCCTTGTAGATGGTGGACAGGCTTTGGGGAGTCAGGAGGTGAGTTACTCACTGCAGGATTCCCAGCCTCTGACCTGCTCTTGTAGCCACAGTATTTACATGGCTGGTCCAGTTCAGTTTCTGGTCAATGGTAACCCCCAGGATGTTGATAGTGGGGGATTCAGTGATGGTGATGCCATTGAATGTCAAGGGGGTGATGGTTAGATTCTGTCTTGTTGGAGATGGTCACTTGTGTGGCACAAATGTTACTTGCCACTTATCAGCCCAAGCTGCATCATGTCCCCTCAGTGACTCTTGTGGTGCAGTGGGTAATGTCCCTGTCGCTGAATCAGAAGTTCTGGGTTCGAGTCCCACTCCAGGACTTGGTGGCCAAGGAAGGTGCAAGCATAATGCGGCCAAACAGATTGAGTATCAACCTGCAAATGATGGGCAGCAAGAGTGGGAGAGATTCCAGGTCAGCCACGTGATGGAAGGGAAGCTAGATCCTCTCCCATTCTCCAGGCTACAACAGACATGTAAGAGCGTATCTTACCACAGCTACTTGGTCTCCCACATGTCCCATACCATCAAAAACACTCCTGACCTCTCTGAGTTGATGATCTGAAATGTATTCTATTTGTCAAAGGCTTCTCCCGGTTTAACCCCTCACTGTTTTGGGCACCTGCATCAGATCTTGTGTCCAGTTTTGGTCTCCTTATCTAAGGAAGGATGTACTTGCCATAGAGGGAGTACAACGGATGCTCACCGGATTAATCCCCAGGATGGCGGGATTGTCTCATGAGGAGAGAGTGAGGAGACTGGGCCTGTATTCTCTAGGGTTTAGAAGAATGAGAGGAGATCTCATTGAAACTTACAGGATTCTTACAGGGCTTGACAGGGGAGATACAGGAAGGATGTTCCCCCCTGGCTGGGGGGTCTAGAACCAGGGGACACAGTCGGAGGATAAGGGGTCGTCCATTTAGGACTGAGATGAGGAGGAATCTCTTCACTCAGAGGGTGGTGAATCTTTGGAATTCTCTACCCCAGAGGGCGGTGGAGGCTCAATCATTGGGCGTGTTCAAGACAGAGATTGATGGGTTTCTGGAGACTAATGACATCAAGGGAAGTGGGGATAGTGACGGTGAGCTTGATGGTCAGCCATGATCTCACTGAATGGTGGGGCCGGCTTGATGGGCTGAATGGCCTCCTCCTATCTTCTCTTAGCCTTTGCTCGAAGGATGAGTCTATTTTTATTCATTCACAGAACGTGGGCGTCGCTGGCTTATAGACTCATAGACGTTTACAGCACAGAAGGAGGCCATTCGGCCCATCTTGTCCATGCCGGTCACCAAAGATCTGACTGCACTAATCCCATTTCCCAGCGTTTGGCCCATAGCGCTGGAGGCTTTGGCAACACAAGTGAATATCTAAATACTTCTTAAATGTTACGAGAGTTTCTGACTCAATCACCCTTTCAGGCAGTGGGTTCCAGGCTCCCACCACCTTCTGGGTGAAAAAATTTCTCCTCAACTCTCCTCTTAGCCTTCTACCTCTTACCTTAAATCTATGCCCCCTGGTTATTGACCCCTCTACTAATGGAAAAAGTGCCTCCCTATCCACCCTATCTATGCCCCTCATTATCTTATACACCTCTATCAGGTCCCCTCTCAACCTTCACTGCTCTAAGGAAAACAACCCCAGCCTATCCAATCTTTCCTCCTAGCTCAGACCCTCCAGCCCAGGCAGCATCCTGGTGAATCTCCTCTGCACCCTCTCCACTGCAATCACATCCTTCCTATAATGTGGTGACCGGAACTGCACACAGTACTCCAGTTGTGGCCCAACACGTTTTATACAGCTCCAGCATAACCTCCCTGCTCTTGCATTCTGCGCCTCGGCTAATAGAGGCAAGTATCCCACCCTAGGCCAGCGTTTTTATTGCCCATTCCTAATTGCCTTCGACATCATACCCTTCGTCCCAGCAATAATCTCCGTGGACCTACTCCGTATAGTGCCCAGCATCCGCCCCGAGATCCTGCATCTCTCTCACACGTTTCACCACCTCAGGACATCCCAAAGCATTTCACAGCCAAGTGAAGTGAGGTCACTGATGGAGGAAACACGGCAGTCAATATATGCACAGCAAGATCCCACAAACGCCAAAGTGATAATGACCCGGGTCATCTGTTCTTTTTTGGTATCGCCGGTTTGAGGGATAAACATTGGGCCAGAGGACAGCGGGGAGAGCTCCATCCCACACACCCCCCCACCCCACAGCCTCCCCTCCGCCAAAAAATTCTTCCAATGCTAACGACACGGATATTTCGGATCCATACACGAGAGGACAAGTGAGTAGGGAAACAGGAGAATTGAGCGATCGAACATGTGGCTGGGAAGCTGATGTGGCGGGGGTGGGGTGGGTATCAGATTTCTGGGGCATTGGGACCGGCTCTGAGGAAGGTGGGATCTGTACACACTGGATGGTCTACACCCGAACAGTTCTGGGGTGAATATCGCCGCCGGTAGGTTAGCTAGTGCTGTTGGGGGGAGTTTAAACAAGATTGGGAGGGGGATGGGAGTCTGGGGGCAAATTCAGAGCAGATGGAGAATTAGTGAGTGAGTCTGAAAGACAGAAGCAGCACAGGTTAAAGAGTGTGCAGCACAGGAATTTGACAGTGTTAAAAGGTGTATATATAAATGCAATGAGTATGGTAAATAAGGCCGTTGGGCTGAGGGCACAGATAGACATGGGGCAGCATGATATCATCGATATAATGGAAACTTGGCTTAAGGAGAGGCAAAAATGGCAGCTCAACACCCCTGGAGATGGAGTTTTCAGGCAGGATAGGGAGTGGGATAAAAAATGGTGGGGGTGTCACATTATTGGTTAAGGAATCAATTACAGCTGTGAGGAGAGTTGAGATATAAATGTAGCATCAAATGAGGCCATAGGGGCTGAACTCAGGAATAAAAGAGGGGCAGCCACACTGCTCGGGGTGTACTATAGACCCCCAAATAGTGGAAGGGAGCTAGAAGAGCAGGTATGGAGGCAGATATCTGAGTGGAAAAACAATAGGGCAGGAACCGTTGGGGACTTCAGCTACCTGAATATTAACTGGGATGGAAACAGTGTGAGGGGCACAAAATTCATGAACTCTACCCAAGGGAACTTTTTCAGCCAACACATCACAAGTCCATCGAGGGGAGGCGCAATTCTAGATTTAGTCTTAGCAAAGGAAGCTGGGCAAGTGGATGAAGTAGCTGTGGGGGTCCATTTTGGACACAGTGACCACAATTTAGCATTATTATGGAAAAGGACAAAGACAGAGCAGGAGTAAAAGATCGAAATTGGGGGGAAGGTGAATGTTACAAAGCTGAGAGGGGAGCTGGTGGGAATGGACTGGGTACAGCGATTAGAAACCTGTGTCAGATCAGCGGGAGACATTCCAAAGCAAGATTGTACAGGCTCAGTGTAAACATGCCCCCACAAAGAAAAAGGGTGGGGCTGCCAAATTTAGAGACCCCCCTGGTTATCCAGGAGCACACAGGGCGAGATAAAGCAGGAAAAGAAAGTCTACGACAGTCACAAAAAAGCTTAATATTGTAGACAGCCTCGAGGAGAATGGACCGTACAGGGGTGGAGTAAAATGGAAATCAGGAAAGCAGAGAGAGGACATGAAAACTATTGGCAGGTTAAAAGCAATGAAAATCTTTTTAGATGTTTTGCCAGTACATTAGGAGCAAGAGAATAACTAAGGAAAAGGTCGGGCCTATCAGAGGGGAACATGGTAATTTGTGTGTCAATGCAGAAGGTGGGGGCAGGATTCTCAATGAGTACTTTGTCTCTTGTCTTCACCAAGGAGAGGGATGATGCAGACGTTTTAGTTAAATACGAGGAATGTGGAATATTAGACACAATAAGCAGAGCGAGAGAGGAAGTACAGGAGGGACTGGCATCCTTGAAGGTGGATAAATCACCAGGGCCGGATGGATCGTATGCCAGGCTGTTAAAGGAAGCCAGGGAGGAAATAGCAGATGCTCTTGAGATTCATTTTCCAATCCTCACTAGATCCCCAAAGGATTGGGGGGGGTGTCTGTGAACATTGTACCAATATTTAAAAAGGGTGGGAGGGACAGGCTTCAGTCTGACTTCAGTGGTAGGCAAATTATTGGAATCAATTGTGAGAGACAGGATCAACTGACACTTAGAAAGGCATGGACTGATCAGGGGCAGTCAGCGTGGTTTTGTTGGGGGAAGGTCGTGTCTTACTAACTTAATAGAATGTTTTGAGGAAGTAACGAGGAGGGTCGATGAGGGTAGCACAGTGGATGTTGTCTATATGGATTTCAGTAAGGCACTTGACAAGGTTCCACATGGCAAACTGGTCAGGAAAGTGGGATCCCATGGGATACAGGGGAAGGTGGATCCAAAATTGGCTCAGCGACAGGAAACAAAGGGTAACGGTCGATGGATGTTTTTGCGAATGGAAAGTTGTTTCCGGTGGTTTTCCACTGGGCTCAGTGTTGGGGCGCTTGCTGGTTGTTGTATATATTAATGATTCGGCCTTAAATCTGGGAGGCATGATTGGTAAATTTGCAGATGACACAAAAATTGGCTGCGTAGTTGATAGTGAAGAGGAGCTGTCGACTACAGAATGATATCAATGGTTTGGTTGAGTGGGTGGAAAAGTGGCAGCTGGGGAATTCAATTCGGAGAAGGTTAAGATGATGCATTTTGGGAGGGAAAATGTTGAGAGGGGTTGAGGAAGTGAGAGGCCTTGGAGTGTGTATCCAAAGGTCCCTAAAGGGGGCAGGACAGGTAGGTAAGGTGGTAAAGGAGAATGCTTTCCTTTATTGGATGAAGTATTGAATATAAAAGCGGGGATGTAATGCTGGAACTGTATAAAATACTGGTTCGGCCAGGGCTGGAATTTTGTGTCCAGTTCTGGTCACTACATTACAGGAAGGACATAATTGTCCCGGTGAGGGTACAGAGGAGATTTACAAGAATGTTGCCAGGGCTTGAAAATTGCAGTACGGAGAAAGATTGGATAGGGTGGAGTTGTTTTCCTTAGAACAGAGGAGGCTGTGGGGTGACCTAACAGAGGGGTACAAAATTATGAGGGGCCTAGATAGAGTTGACGGGCAAGATCAGTTTCTCCTGGCTGAGGAGGGGTCAGTTACCAGGGGGCTCAGATTTAAGGTGATTAGTAGAAGGATTAGAGGGGACGTGTGGAGAAACTTTTTCACCCAGAAGATGGTGGGCGTCTGGAATTCACTGTCTGAATCGGTGGTTGAGGCTGAAACCCTCATTTAAAAGGTACCTGGATCAGCACCTGAAGTGCTGGAACCTGTAGGGCTACAGACCAGGGGCTGGGAAGTGGGATTAAAATGAGCGGCTAGTTTCTTTTTTTCCCCAGCGCAGAAACGAGGGGCTGAATGGCCTCTTGCTACGCCGTAATTTTTCTCTGGTTCTAGGGGGCCTCGGTTTAACAGCTCATTCAAAACGTGGCACTTCCATCAGTCCTGACAGTGCGGCGCTCCCTCAGCACTGACCCTCCGACAGTGCGGCGCTCCCTCAGCACTGACCCTCCGACAGTGCGGCGCTCCCTCAGTACTGACCCTCCGACAGTGCGGCGCTCCCTCAGCACTGACCCTCCGACAGTGCGGCGCTCCCTCAGCACTGACCCTCCGACAGTGCGGCGCTCCCTCAGCACTGACCCTCCGACAGTGCGGCGCTCCCTCAGCACTGACCCTCCGACAGTGCGGCACTCCCTCAGCACTGACCCTCCGACAGTGCGGCGCTCCCTCAGTACTGACCCTCCGACAGTGCTGCCCTCCCTCAGCACTGACCCTCCGACAGTGCTGCCCTCCCTCAGTACTGACCCTTCGACAGTGCGGCCCTCCCTCAGCACTGACCCTCTGACAGTGCGGCGCTCCCTCAGTACTGGTCACCCGTCCCTAATATCTCCTTATGGGACTTGGGGTCAGCCTCTGTCCAATGCCACTCCTGTGAAGTACCTCGGATATGTTTTACTAAGGCTCTAACAACCGATTCAAAATGATCAGTTGAGCTAGCCATGTGGCTCACTTATACGTGCTCGAAGCTACATACGTTCATACACAGGGACCTGTCCCTCTGAAAACACAAATAACACGTCCCGACATCGTGTCTTTTTCAATCCAGCAAAGCCACGGGGGACAACTGTCCGCCCGTGCGCTCCCCATGGTAACACCTTGGCCAATCAGCACCCTTTTCTCGGTGCGGTGTGAAGTGCCGCTCGCGTTGAAACTCGGAATTCTTGCACCTCTCCAGACGAAAGGCTGGGCTCTTTCCCTGCGCAAAACTGAAGGGCGCTGGGTAAGTGCGAGTTGCCGCCAGAGACACCTGAAGGCACCAAGTTATTTGCGTAGAAGCAGAGGAGGCGGTTTAATTGAGATGTTTTGCTTTGAATTACACAAAAAGAATTTTGGTGCAGAGAACGGGGGCGGATTACCCCTCCCGGCTGGAGAGTTCATTAACGACGGGTGGGGGGGGTCAGGGGGTTAATCTCTGCTATCCCCTCAGCGCCAGTCCAGGGGTCTCTTCAGTCTCTGAGGCTGCGTCACGGCTGCAATCCTCACGCCGCTCGGTTTAACGTCTCAGCTGAACGCCGCTCCGCCCCCCCCTCCCCCCCCACCGCCCTCGACCCCGGCCCTCTCAGAACCGGAAGCCTCGTCTGGCCAGGTCCCCGTGTGCCTCCCGGATCTGTGCCTGGAGCTCCTCCGACGCAGCCCGGCAGTCGTTGAAGGTGGCGAGACGGTAGCCGACCGTGGCCAGCGAGTAGCAGCCGAACGCCACCAGCAGGTAGGCGGGCAGGGCCCACAGCAGCTGGCGGCCGGCCTCGGGCAGGCTCGGCCCCAGCGGGTCGAAGGTCAGCGCCGCCCAGCCCCCGCCCAGCAGCGCCAGTCCCAGGAGCCACTCCGCCAGCTTCGTCATGGTCACCGGGGTTCTTGGAGGGTGGGGAGGTCCGGGTGGGGAGGGTCCGGGTCGCGTGGATAGCGAGTTCGTCCTGTGGCAAGAGGGAGAGAAATGAAACCCACTGAGAGACAGAGGAGGGGAGGGACAGAGGAGGGGAGGGACAGAGGAGGGGAGGGACAGAGGAGGGGAGGGACAGAGGAGGGGAGGGACAGAGGAGGGGAGAGAGATTGAGAGAGGGGTAGAGAGAGAGAGAGTGAGGGAGGGGGGAGACAGAGGGAAGGAGACAGAGAGAGGGGCCAATGAGAGAGAAAGAGGGAAAGAGAGAGTCAGAGGGAGAGAGGGGGACAGAAGGAGTGAGGGGGACAGACTGAGAAACAGGGACACAGAAAGAGAGACAGAGACACAAACAGCGAAAGGCACTGGTCGTAAGAATAGGAAACCAGAATATTATTTAACAGGTGTGAAACCTGTAAGTGTTGATGTTCAGAGAGACTCGGGTGAGTTTGTACAAGGAACACAGGAAGTTAGGGTGTGGGTGCAGTAAGCTGTTAGGAAGGTAAATGGTTTGTGGGCCTTTATTACAGGGGCTGGGGTACAAGAAGGAAGAAGCCTTGCTCCAGTTGTACAGGGTGTTGGTGAGACCACATCTGGAATACTGTGTGAGGTTTGGGACTCCACATTTAAGGAAGGATATACTTATATTGGAGGTGGTACAGTGAAGGGTCACTAGATTGGTCCCTGGGATGAGGGGGATGTCCTACGATGAGGGGCTGAGTCAATTGGGTTTATATTGTCTGGAGTTTAGAAGAATGAGAGACGATCTGATTGAAACCTACAAGATCCTGAAGGGGTTTGACAGGGTGGGCGCTGAGAGATTGTTTCCACTGGTCGGAGAATCTAAAACACGGGGGTCCAGTCTCAGGATAAGGGGCTGATCATTTAGGACTGAGATGAGGAGAAATTTCTTCACCAAAGGGTTGTGAATCTTTGGAATTCTCGACCCCAGAGGGTTGTGGATGCTCCGTTGTTGAATATATTTACGGCTGGGATGGACAGATCTCTCTGAATCGAGGGGTATGGGGAGCGGGTGGGAAAGTGGGTTTCAAGCCCAAGATCAGCCATGATCATACTGAATGGGGGAGCAGGTTCGATGGGCCAAATGGCCTACTCCTGCTGCTATTTTATGTTCTTGTGGGCCGAGAGAGAGAGAGGGAGGGAGGGAGGGAGAAAGAGAGGAGGGAGGGAGAGAGAGAGGGAGGGGGAGAGAGAGGGAGGGGGGAGAGAGAGGGAGGGGGGAGAGAGAGGGAGGGGGGGAGAGAGAGGGAGGGGGGAGAGAGAGGGAGGGGGAGAGAGAGGGAGGGGGAGAGAGAGGGAGGGGGAGAGAGAGGGAGGGGGGAGAGAGAGGGAGGGGGGAGAGAGTCAGAGTCACCGAGGGAGAGAGGTGGAAAGTGCACAGAGCCAGAAAGGATGAGGGAGAGAATCTGAGCAGGAGGGATAAAAAGTGGGAGTGAGTATAAAAGAAACGAGAAACAGTGAAAGAAATTAAAACAAGTGGAGAACTCCCATCACCTCCGCCCTCCCTCCCCACCACCCCCAACACCCCAACTCCCCCACGCTCCCACTGCACTGCCTGCCTCTCCCTGCCCCCAAATCCAACCTCCCCCCAGACCACCTCGTCCTTCATCCAATAGCAGCCGTGGGATCTTTTACATCCACCCAAGAGGGCAGACGGGGACCTCATATTAACGTCTCATCTTGAAAGACAGCACCTCCGACAGTGCGGCACTCCCTCAGTACTGAGCCTCCGACAGTGTGGCGCTCCCTCAGTACTGACCCTCCGACAGTGCGGCGCTCCCTCAGTACTGACCCTCCGACAGTGCGGCGCTCCCTCAGTACTGACCCTCTGACAGTGCTGCACCCCCTCAGTACTGACCCTCAGACAGTGCTGCACCCCCTCAGTACTGACCCTCAGACAGTGCTGCACCCCCTCAGTACTGACCCTCAGACAGTGCTGCACCCCCTCAGTACTGACCCTCAGACAGTGCTGCACCCCCTCAGTACTGACCCTCCGACAGTGCTGCACCCCCTCAGTACTGACCCTCAGACAGTGCTGCACCCCCTCAGTACTGACCCTCAGACAGTGCTGCACCCCCTCAGTACTGACCCTCAGACAGTGCTGCACCCCCTCAGTACTGACCCTCCGACAGTGCGGTGCTCCCTCAGCACTGACCCTCCGACAGTGCGGCCGCCCCTCAGTACTGACCCTCCGACAGTGCGGCACTCCCTCAGTACTGACCCTCCGACAGTGTGGCGCTCCCTCAGTACTGACCCTCCGACAGTGCGGCGCTCCCTCAGTACTGACCCTCCGACAGTGCGGCACTCCCTCAGTACTGACCCTCCGACAGTGCTGCGCCCCCTCAGTACTGACCCTCAGACAGTGCTGCACCCCCTCAGTACTGACCCTCAGACAGTGCTGCACCCCCTCAGTACTGACCCTCAGACAGTGCTGCACCCCCTCAGTACTGACCCTCCGACAGTGCTGCACCCCCTCAGCACTGACCCTCTGACAGTGCAGCACTCCCTCAGTACTGACCCTCCGACAGTGCGGCGCTCCCTCAGTACTGACCCTCAGACAGTGCGGCGCTCCCTCAGTACTGACCATCCGACAGTGCGGCACTCCCTCAGTACTGACCCTCTGACAGCGCAGCACGCCCTCAGTACTGACGTCACCGGCTTCGGGGAGGGTGACGTCACACGATTTGGAGTGACGACACCTGGAACGGGGAGATTGACAAAACCCACTCCCCCCCGAATAAACCCCAGTCGACACTAGAGGGTGAAATCATTCCCCAGCTTCCCGCAGACCCTCTCTCTTTCCCTCCCTTCCCCCTCTCCCGCTCCCGGTACCTGCCGCTCTCCTCCTCCCGGCTCCGTCGCCGCCTCTCCGCTCCAATAGGCCCCGGCCGGAAACTGTCGCCGCCCGGCATTCTGGGAGCTGTAGTCTCATGTGTTTCCCATATTACCAGCCAACCTGAACGTAACGTCACATCCGGTGTGTCGGACTACAGCTCCCCGAAGCCCACGGTCCTGGCACATGCGCGCCTCAGAGGCCCAGGGCGCTGAGCAGTTTCCATGGAACCAGCCCCTCCCCCTCCCCAACCATCCCCACCCCTCCCCCTCCCCACCCCCCTCCCCCCTCCCCTCCCCAACCATCCCCTCCCCTCCCCCTCCCCCACCCCCTCCCCCTCCCCCCCTCCCCACCCCCCTCCCCAACCATCCCCTCCCCCAAATAATCCTCACCCCCAATAATCTTCACCCACAAAAAATCTTCAACTCCAAATAATCTGCACCCCCCCAAATAACCCTCACCCCCAAATAACCCTCACCCCCAAATAACCCTCACCCCAAAATAATCCTCACCCCCCAAATAACCCTCACCCCAAAATAATCCTCACCCCCCAAATAACCCTCACCCCAAAATAATCCTCACCCCCAAAATAATCCTCACCCCCAAATAACCCTCACCCCCCAAATAACCCTCACCCCAAAATAATCCTCACCCCCAAATAACCCTCACCCCAAAATAATCCTCACCCCCAAATAACCCTCACCCCCAAATAACCCTCACCCCAAAATAATCCTCACCCCCCAAATAACCCTCACCCCAAAATAATCCTCACCCCCAAATAACCCTCACCCCCAAATAACCCTCACCCCAAAATAATCCTCACCCCCCAAATAACCCTCACCCCCAAATAACCCTCACCCCCAAATAACCCTCACCCCAAAATAATCCTCACCCCCCAAATAACCCTCACCCCAAAATAACCCTCACCCCAAAATAATCCTCACCCCCCAAATAACCCTCACCCCAAAATAATCCTCACCCCCAAAATAATCCTCACCCCCAAATAACCCTCACCCCCAAATAATCCTCACCCCCCAAATAACCCTCACCCCAAAATAATCCTCACCCCCCAAATAACCCTCACCCCAAAATAATCCTCACCCCCAAAATAATCCTCACCATCAAATAACCCTCACCCCAAAATAATCCTCACCCCCAAATAACCCTCACCCCCAAATAACCCTCACCCCAAAATAATCCTCACCCCCAAATAACCCTCACCCCCAAATAATACTCACCCCAAATAACCCTCACCCCAAAATAACCCTCACCCCCAAATAACCCTCACCCCAAAATAACCTTCTCCCCAAAATAATATTCACCCCAAAATAATCTTCACCCCGAATAACCCTCACCCCAAAATAATCTTCACCCCAAAATAAGCTTCACCCCGAATAACCCTCACCCCAAAATAATCTTCACCCCAAAATAATCTTCTCCCCAAAATAATATTCACCCCAAAATAATCTTCACCCCGAATAACCCTCACCCCAAAATAATCTTCACCCCAAAATAATCTTCACCCCAAAATAATCCTCACCCCCAAATAACCCTCACCCCAAAATAATCCTCACCCCCAAATAACCCTCACCCCAAATAACCCTCACCCCAAAATAATCCTCACCCTCAAATAACCCTCACCCCCAAATAACCCTCACCCCCAAATAACCCTCACCCCAAAATAATCCTCACCCCAAAATAATCCTCACCCCCAAATAACCCTCACCCCAAATAACCCTCACCCCCAAATAACCCTCACCCCAAAATAACCCTCACCCCCAAATAACCCTCACCCCCAAATAACCCTCACCCCAAAATAATCCTCACCCCAAAATAACCCTCACCCCAAAATAATATTCACCCCAAAATAATCTTCACCCCGAATAACCCTCACCCCAAAATAATCTTCACCCCAAAATAACCCTTACCCCAAAATAATCTTCACCCCAAAATAATCTTCTCCCCAAAATAATATTCACCCCAAAATAATCTTCACCCCAAATAACCCTCACCCCAAAATAATCTTCACCCCAAAATAATCTTCACCCCAAAATAATCTTCACCCCAAATAACCCTCAACCCAAAATAATCTTCACCCCAAAATAATCTTCACCCCAAATAACCCTCACCCCAAAATAATCTTCACCCCAAAATAATCTTCACCCCAAATAACCCTCACCCCAAAATAACCCTCACCCCAAAATAATCTTCACCCCCCCAAATAACCCTCACCCCAAAATAATCTTCACCCCAAAATAACCCTCACCCCAAAATAATCTTCACCCCAAAATAATCTTCTCCCCAAAATAATATTCACCCCAAAATAATCTTCACCCCGAATAACCCTCACCCCAAAATAATCTTCACCCCAAAATAATCTTCACCCCAAAATAATCTTCACCCCAAATAACCCTCAACCCAAAATAATCTTCACCCCAAAATAATCTTCACCCCAAATAACCCTCACCCCAAAATAATCTTCACCCCAAAATAATCTTCACCCCAAATAACCCTCACCCCAAAATAACCCTCACCCCAAAATAATCTTCACCCCCCCAAATAACCCTCACCCCAAAATAATCTTCACACCAAATAACCCTCACCCCAAAATAATCTTCACCCCAAAATAATCTTCACGCCAAAATAATCTTCACCCCAAATAACCCTCAACCCAAAATAATCTTCACCCCAAAATAATCTTCACCCCAAATAACCCTCACCCCAAAATAATCTTCACCCCAAAATAATCTTCACCCCAAATAACCCTCACCCCAAAATAACCCTCACCCCAAAATAATCTTCACCCCCCCCAAATAACCCTCACCCCAAAATAATCTTCACACCAAATAACCCTCACCCCAAAATAACGCTCACCCCAAAATAATCTTCACCCCAAATAACCCTCACCCCAAAATAATCTTCACCCCAAAATAATCTTCTCCCCAAAATAATATTCACCCCAAAATAATCTTCACCCCGAATAACCCTCACCCCAAAATAATCTTCACCCCAAAATAATCTTCACCCCAAAATAATCTTCACCCCGAATAACCCTCACCCCAAAATAATCTTCACCCCAAAATAACCCTCACCCCAAAATAATCTTCACCCCAAAATAATCTTCTCCCCAAAATAATATTCACCCCACAATAATCTTCACCCCGAATAACCCTCACCCCAAAATAATCTTCACCCCAAAATAATCTTCACCCCAAATAACCCTCACCCCAAAATAATCTTCACCCCAAAATAATCTTCACCCCAAATAACCCTCACCCCAAAATAATCTTTACCCCAAAATAATTTTCACCCCAAATAACCCTCACCCCAAAATAACCCTCACCCCAAAATAATCTTCACCCCCCAAATAACCCTCACCCCAAAATAATCTTCAGCCCAAATTACCCTCACCCCAAAATAACCCTCACCCCAAAATAATCTTCACCCCAAATAACCCTCACCCCAAAATAACCCTCACCCCAAAATAATCTTCACCCCAAATAACCCTCACCCCAAAATAACCCTCACCCCAAATAACCCTCACCCCAAAATTATCTTCACCCCAAATAACCCTCACCCCAAAATAACCCTCACCCCAAAATAATCTTCACCCCAAATAACCCTCACCCCAAAATAACCCTCACCCCAAAATAATCTTCACCCCAAATAACCCTCACGCCAAAATAATCTTCACTCCAAATAATCTTCACCTCAAATATCTTCACCCCTAAATAATTTTACCCCAAAATAATCACCCTCCTTCCAAATAATCTACACCTCCTAAATAAATCTTCATCCCAGATAATCTTCTCCCAAAATAATCTTCCCCTCAGGGAAACTTTCACTCCAAATTAATCACCACGCCAGATCCCGTCAACTGCTCTTGTTACCCTGCCTCCCTATCTCTGTAACCTCCTCCAGCCCCTACACCCCTCCCTATCTCTGTAACCTCCTCCAGCCCCTACACCCCTCCCTATCTCTGTAACCTCTTCCAGCCCCAACACCCCTCCCTATCTCTGTAACCTCCTCCAGCCCCTACACCCCTCCCTATCTCTGTAACCTCCTCCAGGCCCTACACCCCTCCCTATCTCTGTAACCTCCTCCAGCCCCTACACCCCTCCCTATCTCTATAGCCTCCTCCAGCCCCTACACCCCTCCCTATCTCTGTAACCTCCTCCAGCCCCTACATCCCTCCTTATCTCTGTAACCTCCTCCAGCCCCTACACCCCTCCCTATCTCTGTAACCTCCTCCAGCCTCTACACCCCTCCCTATCTCTGTAACCTCCTCCAGCCCCTACACCCCTCCTTATCTCTGTAACCTCCTCCAGCCCCTACTCCCCTCCCTATCTCTGTAACCTACTCCAGCCCCTACACCCCTCCCTATCTCTGTAACCTCCTCCAGCCCCTACACCCCTCCCTATCTCTGTAACCTCATCCGGCCCCTACACCCCTCCCTATCTCTGTAACGTCCTCTAGCCCCTACACCCCTCCCTATCTCTGTAACCTCCTCCAGCCCCTACACCCCTCCTTATCTCTGTAACCTCCTCCAGCCCCTACTCCCCTCCCTATCTCTGTCACCTTCTCCAGAACCTACACCCCTCCCTATCTCTGTAATGTCCTCCAGCCCCTACAACCCTCCCTATCTCTGTAACCTTCTCCAGCCCCTACACCCCTCCCTATCTCTGTAACCTCCTCCAGCCCCTACAACCCTCCGAGATCTCTGTGCTCCTCCAATTCCGGCCTCTTGACCATCCCCCGATTCCCATCGCTCCACCATTGGCGGCCGGGCCTTCAGCTGCCTGGGGGGGGTGCCCTGAGCTCTGGAATTCCCTCCCTAAACCTCTCCGCCCCTCTCTCTCTCTCTCTCTCTCTCTCCTCCTTTAAGACGCTCCTTAAAACCAACCTGGGCTGAGTTTTTGGTCACTCGTCCCTAATATCTCCTCCCGTGTCAAGGGGTTTCATTTTGTATCCTTTTGCCAATCGCTCTGGGGCATGGCACTGGGTGATGTGCAAGTTGTTGTTGTACTGGTTGTCATTCTGATCTCGAGTTCGATGCCATCCCGAGTACCTGGGTTCAGTTTTAGTGTTCCCGCATCTCAGGAAGGATATATTGGCCCTTGGAAGGTTTGGGGTGGGTATGATGGGCGGAGGGGGTGGGGTGTTGAGGGTTGGGGGGGGTGGTGGTGTTGGTGGTGGGGGGAGGGGGGGGTGGGAGGGTGGGGGATGGGCAGCACAGATTCACCAGGACGTCCCCAGGGCTGAAAGGGTTAAATCCCGAGGGCAGGTCACACACAGACTCAGCTTGTATTCCCTCGAGTGTGGAAGATTGAGGGGGGATCCAATCGAGTTCATCAACAAGTCAATTGGGCAGATAGAGAGCAACAATTTCCTCTTTCCCGGGATGTGGGCATCGCTGGCCGGGCCCAGCATTTATTGCCCATCCCTAACTGCCCCCTTGAGAAGGTGGGGGGTGAGCTGCCTTCTTGAGCCGCTGCAGTCCCTGTGGTGTAGGTACACCCACCGTGCTGTTAGGGAGGGAGTTCCAGGATTTTGACCCAGCGACAGTGAAGGAACGGCCGATATATTTCCAAGTCAGGATGGTGAGTCAGGCTCGGAGGGGAACTTCCAGGTGGTGGTGTTCCCCATGTGTCTGCTGCCCTTGTCCTTCTAGATGGCAGTGGTCGTGGGTTTGGAAGGTGCTGTCTAAGGAGCCTTGGTGAGTTGCTGCAGTGCATCTTGTAGATGGTACACACACTGCTGCTACTGTGTGTCGGTGGTGGAGGGAGTGAATGTTTGTGGATGGGGTGCCCATCAAGCGGGGCTGCTTTGTCCTGGATGGTGTCGAGCTTCTTGAGTGTTGTGGGAGCTGCACTCATCCAGGCAAGTGGGGAGTATTCCATCCCACTCCTGACTTGTGCCTTGTAGATGGTGGACAGGCTTTGGGGAGTCAGGAGGTGAGTTACTCACTGCAGGATTCCCAGCCTCTGACCTGCTCTTGTAGCCAGAGTTGACAGGCCTGGCCTTTGAGTGATACTGTGGAAAAGATATTCATGCCTAACTTGCTGATCTCTCTCTGCACATACTGCCCAGCTGCCTGCTGTTTTCTGCTTCTCCCGTTCTCAGTGTTGAGTTTTGTTTTTTTTTATACACAGAAGCTGTGACCTTCACCTCGAAGGCCATGAGGGGACCGAGCAATCAGTAAGATGTTTTTCACAAGTGGACTGTGGAGAGTCAAGTAACATCTGATCGCTGCTCTTTCCTGTTTTGATTAGACTTGTCCCTGTTCGCTGATAACAGACAGACCAAGAAAGATCAACACTCCAGTTCAGGCTGCTCGTCACAGTAACCAACAGGCAGCTTTCTCTTGTACGTAGATTAGAATCACAGAAGGATGATGCCAAAAAGAGGCCATTCGGCCCATCGTTCCTGTGCTAGCTCTTTGAAAGATCTGTCCAATTTATTCCCCCTCCCCCACCCCCTGCTCTTTCCCCCCCCCATATCCCTGCAAATCTTTCCCCTTCCAGTATTTATCCGATTCCCCCACCTTTTGAAAGTTCCTATTGAATCTGCTTCCACCGCCCTTTCAGGCAGCGCCTTCCAGATCACAACAACTCGCTGTGTAAATAAAAACAAATTCTCCTCATCTCTCCCTCTGGTTCCCTTCCCGATTCTCTTCAATCTGTGTCCCCTCTGGTTACCGACCCTCCTGCCCAGTGGGAACAGTCTCTCCTTATTTACTCTGTCCGAACCCCCCCTTCCTGATTCCGAATGCCTCGATTCAATCTCCCCCTTAACCTTCTCCACTCTAAGGAGAACAATCCCAGCTCCTCCAGTCTCTCCACATGAACTGAAGTCCCTCATCCCTGGTCCCATTCGGGGTCAATCTCCCTCTGCTCCCTCTCCGAGGCCCTTGACATCCTCCCTAAAGTGTGGGGCCCAGAATCGGACAGAAGTTTTATCTTTCAAGGAACTTATACTCTTGCTTTCCCTGAGTCCACTGTGTCCGAGAATCTTCTGGAGTGGAGGAGCAGGGAGACCAGAGTTAGGGGACTCTAGTGAAGCAAAAAGGTCAAGAACTTGCATTTCTCTAGCACCTTTCATGACTTCAGGACATCCCAAAGCTCTTTTCAGCCAATGAGGTAACTTTTCTTGATGGGTGAGCACTGATGTTGAATGGCCTCTTTACGCACAGCCAGATCCCACTGTGATAATGACCCAGATCATCTGCATCAGGGGTTAGCAGGAGGGACCCACTTGTCCCATGACGCCAGGGGAGCACTCCGCTTGCTTTTCCTCTTCAGATATCAGACAGGAGCAGGAGTAGGCCATTCAGCCCATCGAGCCTGCTCCCTCATTCAACCCAATCATGTCCGATCTTGGGCTTGAACCCCACTTTCCCACCCCGCTCCCCATACCCCTTGATTCAGAGAGATCTGTCTATCCCAGCCGTAAATATATTCAACAACGGAGCATCCACAACCCTCTGGGGTCGAGAATTCCAAAGATTCACAACCCTTTGGGTGAAGAAATTTCTCCTCATCTCAGTCCTAAATGATCAGCCCCTTATCCTGAGACTGGACCCCCGTGTTTTAGATTCTCCGACCAGTGGAAACAATCTCTCAGCGCCCACCCTGTCAAACCCCTTCAGGATCTTGTAGGTTTCAATCAGATCGTCTCTCATTCTTCTAAACTCCAGAGAATATAAACCCAATTGACTCAGCCCCTCATCGTAGGACATCCCCCTCATCCCAGGGACCAATCTAGTGACCCTTCACTGTACCGCCTCCAATACAGGTATATCCTTCCTTAAATGTGGAGCCCCAAACCTCACACAGTATTCCAGATGTGGTCTCACCAACACCCTGTACAACTGGAGCAAGGCTTCTTCCTTCTTGTACCCCAGCCCCTGTAATAAAGGCCCACAAACCATTTACCTTCCTAACAGCTTACTGCACCCACACCCTAACTTCCTGTGTTCCTTGTACAAACTCACCCGAGTCTCTCTGAACATCAACACTTACAGGTTTCACACCTTTTAAATAATATTCTGGTTTTCTATTCTTACAACCTGTGTCAATAACTTTACGCATCCCTTCATTATACTCCACCTGCCACCTTGTTACCTACACACTTACCGTATCGATATCTCTTTGCAGCCTCTCTGTGTCCTCCCCCACAGCTTACCTTCCATCTCGCTTTGTATCATCAGCAAAATTCAATACATTAGTCTTCGTCTCTTCATCTAAGTCATTAATATAGATTGTAAATAGCTAAGGCCCCAGCACTGATCCTGTGAGTGTGTTTGTGTGTGTGAGTGACTGTGTGAGTGTGAGTGAGTATGTGAATGTGAGAAAGAATGTGCATGTGTGTGTAAGTTTGTGAATGTGAGTGTGTGTGTGTGACTGTGTCAGTGTGAGTGAGTGTGTGTATGAGTGACGGTGTGAATGTAAGTGAGTGTATGTGAATGTGAGTGGGAGTGTGTGTATCTGGAAGTATGTGAATGTGTGTATGTGAGTGCGTCACAGAGTGAGTGTGAGTGAGTGTCTGTGAGCATGTGTGTGTGTGTGTGTGTGTGTGTGTGTGTGTGTGTGTGTGTGTGTGTGTGTGTGTGTGTGTGTGTGTGTGTGTGTGTGTGTGTGTGTGTGTGTGTGCGTATAAGTTCATGTGTCTGTAAGTGTATGAATGTGAATATTTGTATGTGTCACAGCATGAGTGTGAATGTATGTGTGTGTGTGAGAGAGTGTGTCATGGTGTGAGTGTGTCTGTGTGAGAGTATGTCATTGTGTGTGTGTGTGTGTGAGAGAGATTGTGTCTCAGTGTGTGAGAGAATGTCAGTGTGAGAGAGTGTGTCACAGAGTGTGTGAGAGTATCACAGAGTGTGTGTATGTGAGTGTGTTTGTGTGTGTGTATGTGTGTGTCAGTGTGTGTGTGTGGGTGTATGTGAGTATATATGTGTGTGTTTATGTGAGTGTGTTTATGTGTGTGTTAGAGACAGTGTGTCACAATGTGTGTGTATATGTGTGTGAGAGTGTGACACAGTGAGTGAGTGCGTGTGTACGAGAGTGTGTGACACAGTGAGTGTGTGAGTGTGTGTGTGTGAGAGAGAGTGTGTGACACAGTGAGTGTGTGAATGTGTGAGTGAGTGTGTGTGTGAGAGAGAGAGTGTGACACTGAGTGTGTGAGTGTGTGTGTGAGAGAGAGACTGTGTGACACAGTGAGTGTGTGAATGTGTGAGTGAGTGTGTGTGTGAGAGAGAGAGTGTGACACAGTGTGTGAGTGAGGGTGTGTGTGTGAGAGAGAGTGTGACACTGAGTGTGTGAGTGAGGGTGTGTGTGTGAGAGAGAGTGTGACACTGAGTGTGTGAGTGAGGGTGTGTGTGTGAGAGAGAGTGTGACACAGTGAGAGTGTGAGTGAGTGTGAGTGTGACACAGTGAGTGTGTGAGTGAGTGTGTTTGTGTGAGAGTATGTCATTTTGTGTGAGAGAGAGAGAGTGTGTCCCACTGTGTGAGAGAATGTCAGTGTGAGAGAGTGTGTCACAGAGTGTGTGAGAGTGTCACAGTGTGTGTGAGAGAGTGTGTCACAGAGTGTGTATATGTGAGTGTGTTTATGTGTGTGTGTGTATGTGAGTATATATGTGTGTGTGTGTCTTAGAGAGTGTCACAGTGTGTGTGTGTATGTGAGTGTGTTTATGTGTGTGTGAGAGAGACAGTGTGTCACAATGTGTGTGTATGTGTGTGTGAGAGTGTGACACAGTGAGTGAGTGAATGTGTGTGTGTGTGTGTGAGAGAGTGTGACACAGTGAGTGAGTGTGTGTGTGTGACAGAGAGTGTGACACAGTGAGTGTGTGAGTGAGTGTGTGAGAGAGAGTGTGACACAGTGAGTGTGTGTGTATGTGTGTATGAGAGACAGTGTGTGACACATCGAGTGATTGTGTGTGTGTGAGAGACAGTTTGTGACACAGTGAGTGTGTGAGTGTGTGTGTGTGTGTATAAGAGAGTGTGACACTGTGAGTGTGTGAGTGTGTGTGTGAGAGAGTGTGACACAGTGAGTGTGTGTGTGTGTGAGAGGGTGTGACACAGTGAGTGTGTGAGTGTGAGAGTGTGTGACACAGTGAGTGTGTGTGTATGTGTGTGAGAGAGAGTGTGTGACACAGCGTGTGAGTGTGTGTGTGACACAGTGAGTGTGTGTGTGTGAGAGTGTGTGACACAGTGAGTGTGTGTGTATGTGTGTGAGAGAGAGTGTGTGACACAGCATGTGAGTGTGTGTGTGACACAGTGAGTGTGTGTGTGAGAGTGTGTGACACAGTGATTGTGTGTGTATGTGTGTGAGAGAGTGTGTGACACAGTGAGTGAGTGTGTGTGTGAGAGAGAGTGTGTGACACAGCATGTGAGTGTGTGTGTGACACAGTGAGTGTGTGTGTGTGAGAGTGTGTGACACAGTGATTGTGTGTGTATGTGTGTAAGAGAGTGTGTGACACAGTGAGTGAGTGTGTGTGTGAGAGAGAGTGTGTGACACAGCATGTGAGTGTGTGTGTGACACAGTGAGTGTGTGTGTGTGTGTGTGTGACACAGTGAGTGTGTGTGTATGTGTGTGAGAGAGAGTGTGTGACACAGTGAGTGAGTGTGTGTGAGAGAGAGTGTGTGACACAGTGAGTGTGTGTGTGAGAGAAAGAGTGTGTGACACAGTGAGTGTGTGTGTGTGTGTGTGAGAGAGTGTGTGACACAGTGAGTGTGTGTGTGTGTGTGTGTGTGAGAGTGTGTGACACAGTGAGTGTGTGTGTGTGAGAGAGTGTGTGACACAGTGAGTGTGTGACACAGTGAGTGTGTGTGTATGTGTGTGAGAGAGAGTGTGTGACACAGTGAGTGAGTGTGTGTGTGAGAGAGTGTGTGTGACACAGTGAGTGTGTGTGTGTGAGAGTGAGTGTGACACAGTGAGTGTGTGAGTGAGTGTGTGTGTGAGAGTGTGTGACACAGTGAGTGTGTGTGTGTGTGAGAGAGAGTGACACAGTGAGTGTGTGTGTGACACAGTGAGTGTGTGTGTGTGAGAGAGTGTGTGACACAGTGAGTGTGTGTGTGTGTGAGAGAGTGTGACACAGTGAGTGTGTGTGTGTGTGAGAGAGAGTGTGTGACACAGTGTGTGTGTGTGTGTGTGTGAGAGAGAGAATGACACAGTGAGTGTGTGTGTGTGTGAGAGTGTGTGACACAGTGAGTGTGTGAGTGTGTGTGTGTGTGTATAAGAGAGTGTGACACTGTGAGTGTGTGAGTGTGTGTGTGAGAGAGTGTGACACAGTGAGTGTGTGTGTGTGTGAGAGGGTGTGACACAGTGAGTGTGTGAGTGTGAGAGTGTGTG
>JANJGN010004586.1:12500-31862 GCA_026770705.1 Isurus oxyrinchus | reverse complement strand
ACCGAGAGAGAGAGAGAGAGAGAGACAACATGAGAGAGAAAGAGGGAGAGCGAGAGAGAGATAGAGACAGCGAGAGACAGAGAGGGATAGCGAGAGAGCGAGACGGACAGCGAGAGAGAGTGAGAGAGGGACCAGCAGGAGAGAGAGAGAGATGGGACAGCGAGAGAGAGAGAGAGACAGCGAGAGACAGAGAGGGATAGCGAGGAGAGCGAGACGGACAGCGAGAGAGAGTGAGAGAGGGACAGCGAGAGAGAGAGAGAGGGACAGCAGGAGAGAGAGAGAGAGGGAGATTGAGCGAGAGAGAGAGGGAAAGTGAGAGAGAGAGAGAGAGAGGGACAGTGAGAGAGAGGGACAGCGAGAGAGAGGGACAGCTAGAGAGCGAGAGAGGGACAGCGAAGAGAGAGAGAGAGACAGTGTAAGAGAGAGGAGGACAGCGAGAGAGAGACAGGGACAGCGAGAGAGAGAGAGTGAGAGAGGGACAGCGAGAGAGGGAGAGAGAGAGAGAGACGGACAGCGAGAGAGAGAGAGAGAGAGAGGGACAGCGAGAGACGAGAGAGAGAGAGAGGGTCAGCGAGAAAGAGAGAGAGGGTCAGCGAGAGAGAGAGAGAGAGAGAGGGGACAGCGAGAGAGAGAGTGAGAGACGGACAGCAAGAGAGAGAGAGAGAGAGAGGGACAGTGAGAGAGAGAGAGAGAGAGAGAGGGACAACACGAGAGAGAAGTAGGGAGAGCGAGAGAGAGATAGAGAAGGACAGCAAGAGAGAGATAGAGAGAGGGACAGCGAGAGAGAGAGAGAGAGAGAGGGACAGCAAGAGAGAGAGAGAGAGAGGGACAGTGAGAGAGAGAGAGAGACAGGGGACAGCAAGAGAGAGAGTGAGAGGTACAGCGAGAGAGAGAGAGAGAGAGAGAGAGAGAGAGAGCAGGAGAGTGAGAGAGAGTTGGAGGGAAAGCGAGAGACAGAGAGAGAGACAGCGAGAGGGACAGCGAGAAAGAGATAGAGAGAGGGACAGCAAGAGAGAGGGATAGCGAGAGTGAGAGGGAGGGACAGAGAGAGAGAGAGAGAGAGAGAGGGACAGCGAGAGAGAGAGAGAGAGAGGGCCAGCGAGAGAGAGAGAGAGAGGGCCAGCGAGAGAGAGAGAGAGAGAGGGACAGCCAGAGAGAGAGAGAGAGGGACAGCGAGACAGAGAGAGAGAGGGACAGTCAGAGAGAGAGAGAGAGGGACAGCGAGAGAGAGAGAGAGAGGGACAGTGAGAGAGAGAGCGAGAGAGACGGACAGCGAGAGAGAGAGCGGGACAGCGAGAGAGAGTGAGAGAGGGACAGCGAGAGAGAGAGAGGGCCAGCAAGAGAGAGAGGGACAGCGAGAGAGAGACAGAGAGGGAAAGCAAGAGAGAGAGAGAGAGAGGGAAAGTGAGAAAGAGAGAGAGAGAGCGACAGCGAGAGAGAGAGAGCGACTGCGACAGAGAGATGGACAGCGAGAGAGAGAGGGACAGCAAGAGAGAGAGAGAGAGAGAGGGAAAGCGAGAGAGAGAGACAGAGGGACAGCGAGAGAGAGAGAGAGGGACAAAGCGAGAGAGAGAGAGAGAGAGAGGGACAGCGAGAGAGAGAGCAGGACAGCGAGAGAGAGAGAGAGAGGGACAGTGAGAGAGAGAGAGCGAGAGAGAGGGAGAGCGAGAGAGAGAGCGGGACAGCGAGAGAGAGTTAGAGAGGGACAGCGAGAGAGAGAGAGAGGGACATCGAGAGAGAGAGTGACAGCGAGAGAGAGAGAGAGGGAAAGCAAGAGAGAGAGAGAGAGAGAGAGGGAAAGTGAGAAAGAGAGAGAGAGCGACAGCGAGAGAGAGAGGGACAGCGAGAGAGAGAGAGAGGGACAGTGAGAGAGAGAGAGAGAGGGACAGCGAGAGATGGAGGGTCAGCAAGAGAGTGTGAGAGAGAGGGGAGAGCGAGAGAGAGAGAGAGGAACAGCGAGAGAGAGAGAGGGAGGGACAATGAGAGAGAGGGACAGCAAGAGAGAGAGGGACAGCGAGAGAGAGAGGGACAGCGAGAGAGAGAGAGAGGGACAGTGAGAGAGAGAGAGAGAGGGACAGCGAGAGATGGAGGGTCAGCAAGAGAGTGTGAGAGAGAGGGAGAGCGAGAGAGAGAGAGAGGAACAGCGAGAGAGAGAGAGGGAGGGACAATGAGAGAGAGGGACAGCAAGAGAGAGAGGGACAGCGAGAGAGAGAGAGAGAGGGACAGTGAGAGAGAGAGCGAGAGAGACGGACAGCGAGAGAGAGAGCGGGACAGCGAGAGAGAGTGAGAGAGGGACAGCGAGAGAGAGAGAGAGGGACAGCAAGAGAGAGAGGGACAGCGAGAGAGAGAGAGAGGGAAAGCAAGAGAGACAGAGAGAGAGGGAAAGTGAGAAAGAGAGAGAGAGCGACAGCGAGAGAGAGAGGGACAGCGAGAGAGAGAGAGAGAGAGAGGGAAAGCGAGAGAGAGACAGAGGGACAGCGAGAGAGAGAGAGAGGGACAAAGCGAGAGAGAGAGAGAGAGTGAGGGACAGCGAGAGAGAGAGAGAGAGGGACAGTGAGAGAGAGAGAGCGAGAGAGAGGGAGAGCGAGAGAGAGAGCGGGACAGCGAGAGAGAGTGAGAGAGGGACAGCAAGAGAGAGAGAGAGGGACAGCAAGAGAGAGAGGGACAGCGAGAGAGAGAGAGAGGGACAGCAAGAGAGAGAGAGAGAGAGGGAAAGTGAGAAAGAGAGAGAGAGCGACAGCGAGAGAGAGAGGGACAGCGAGAGAGAGAGGGACAGCAAGAGAGAGAGAGAGAGATGGAAAGCGAGAGAGAGAAAGAAAGAGGGGACAGCGAGAGGGAGAGAGAGAGAAAGAGGGACAGTGAGAGAGAGAGGGAGAGAGAGGGTCAGCAAGAGAGAGAGAGAGAGAGAAGGTCAGCGATAGAGAGAGAGATGGACAGCAAGAGAGGGCGAGAGAGCGGTACAGCAAGAACAGAGAGAGAGGGAAAGCGAGAGAGAGAGAGAGGGACAGCGGTAGAGAGAGGGACAGCGAGAGAGAGCAGGACAGCGAGAGAGAGAGAGAGGGACAGCGAGAAAGAGATAAGGACAGCGAGAAAGAGATAAGGACAGCGAGAGAGAGAGAAAGACATCGAGAGAGAGAGAGAGAGGAACAGTGAGAGAGAGAGAGAGGGAGAGCGAGAGAGAGAGAGAGAGGAACAGTGAGAGAGCGAGAGAGAAAGTGACAGTGAGAGAGAGGGACAGCGAGAGAGAGAGAGAGAGGATGACCGAGAGAGAGAGAGAGAGAGAGACAACACGAGAGAGAAAGAGGGAGAGCGAGAGAGAGATAGAGAAGGACAGCAAGAGAGAGATAGAGAGAGAGACGGCGAGAGAGAGAGTGAGAGAGGGACAGCGGGAGAGAGAGAGATGGGACAGCGAGAGAGAGAGAGAGAGAGACAGCGAGAGACAGAGAGGGATAGCGAGAGAGCGAGAGGGATAGCGAGAGAGCGAGAGGGACAGCGAGAGAGAGTGAGAGAGGGACAGCAAGAGAGAGAGAGAGAGGGAAAGCGAGAGAGAGAGGGACAGCGAGAGAGAGAGAGGGACAGCAAGATAGAGAGAGAGAGAGGGAAAGTGAGAAAGAGAGAGAGAGCGACAGCGAGAGAGAGAGGAACAGCGAGAGAGAGAGGGACAGCAAGAGAGAGAGAGAGAGAGAGCGGGACAGCGAGAGAGAGTGAGAGAGGGACAGCGAGAGAGGGAAAGAAAGAGGGACAGCGAGAGAGAGAGAGAAGGACAGCGAGAGAGAGAGAGAGAGAAAGAGGGACAGTGAGAGAGAGAGGGAGAGAGAGGGTCAGCAAGAGAGAGAGAGAGAGAGAAGGTCAGCGAGAGAGAGAGATGGACAGCAAGAGAGGGAGAGAGAGGTACAGCAAGAGAGAGAGAGAGAGGGAAAGCGAGAGAGAGAGAGAGGGACAGCGGTAGAGAGACAGAGGGACAGCGAGAGAGTGACCGAGAGAGAAAGGGACAGCGAGAGAGAGGGACAGCGAGAGAGAGCAGGACAGAGAGAGAGAGAGGGACAGCGAGAGAGAGGTAAGGACAGCGAGAGAGAGAGAAAGACATCGAGAGAGAGAGAGAGAGAGAGAGGAACAGTGAGAGAGAGAGAGAGGATGACCGAGAGAGAGAGAGAGAGAGTGACAACATGAGAGAAAAAGAGGGAGAGCGAGAGAGAGATAGAGAAGGACAGCAAGAGAGAGATAGAGAGAGGGACAGCGAGAGAGAGAGTGAGAGAGGGACAGCGGGAGAGAGAGAGAGATGGGACAGCGAGAGAGAGAGAGACAGCGAGAGACAGAGAGGGATAGCGAGAGAGCGAGAGGGACAGCGAGAGAGAGTGAGAGAGGGACAGCGAGAGAGAGAGAGACGGACAGCGAGAGAGAGAGGGACAGCGAGAGAGAGAGAGAGGGGACAGCAAGAGAGAGAGAGAGAGGGACAGCAAGAGAGAGAGAGAGAGGGAGATTGAGAGAGAGAGAGAGAGGCAAAGCGAGAGAGAGAGGGACAGCGAGAGAGAGAGGAACAGCAAGAGAGAGAGAGAGAGAGAGAGGGAAAGCGAGAGAGAGACAGAGGGACAGCGAGAGAGAGAGAGAGGGACAACGCGAGAGAGAGAGAGAGAGAGAGGGACAGCGAGAGAGAGAGAGAGAGAGCGACAGTGAGAGAGAGAGGGACAGCGAGAGAGAGAGGGGACAGCAAGAGAGAGAGAGAGGGAAAGCGAGAGAGAGACAGAGGGATAGCGAGAGAGAGAGAGAGAGGGACAGCGAGAGAGAGCGAGAGAGACGGACAGCGAGAGAGAGAGCGGGACAGCGAGAGAGAGTGAGAGAGGGACAGCGTGAGAGAGAGAGGGACAGCAAGAGAGAGAGGGACAGCGAGAGAGAGAGAGAGGGAAAGCAAGAGAGAGAGAGAGAGGGAAAGTGAGAAAGAGAGAGAGAGCGACAGCGAGAGAGAGAGGGACAGCGAGAGAGAGAGGGACAGCGAGAGAGAGAGGGACAGCGAGAGAGAGAGGGACAGCGAGAGAGAGAGGGACAAAGCGAGAGAGAGAGAGAGAGACAGAGGGACAGCGAGAGAGAGAGAGAGAGGGACAGTGAGAGAGAGAGCGGGACAGCGAGAGAGAGTGAGAGAGGGACAGCAAGAGAGAGAGAGGGACAGCGAGAGAGAGAGGGACAGCGAGAGAGAGAGAGAGGGACAGCAAGAGAGAGAGAGAGAGGGAAAGTGAGAAAGAGAGAGAGAGCGACAGCGAGAGAGAGAGGGACAGCGAGAGAGAGAGGGACAGCAAGAGAGAGAGAGAGAGAGGGAAAGCGAGAGAGAGAAAGAAAGAGGGACAGCGAGAGAGAGAGAAGGACAGTGAGAGAGAGAGAGAGAGAAAGAGGGATAGTGAGAGAGAGAGGGAGAGAGAGGGTCAGCAAGAGAGAGAGAGAGAGAGAAGGTCAGCGATAGAGAGAGAGATGGACAGCAAGAGAGGGAGAGAGAGGTACAGCAAGAGAGAGAGAGAGAGGGAAAGCGAGAGAGAGAGAGAGGGACAGCGGTAGAGAGACAGAGGGACAGCGAGAGAGAGACCGAGAGAGAGGCACAGCGAGAGAGAGCAGGACAGCGAGAGAGAGAGAGAGAGACAGCGAGAGAGAGATAAGGACAGCGAGAGAGAGAGAAAGACATCGAGAGAGAGAGAGAGAGGAACAGTGAGAGAGAGAGAGAGGGAGAGCGAGAGAGAGAGAGAGAGGAACAGTGAGACAGCGAGAGAGAAAGGGACAGTGAGAGAGAGGGACAGCGAGAGAGAGAGAGAGAGGATGACCGAGAGAGAGAGAGAGAGAGAGACAACACGAGAGAGAAAGAGGGAGAGCGAGAGAGAGATAGAGAAGGACAGCAAGAGAGAGGTAGAGAGAGGGACAGCGAGAGAGAGAGTGAGAGAGGGACAGCGGGAGAGAGAGAGAGATGGGACAGCGAGAGAGAGAGAGAGACAGCGAGAGACAGAGAGGGATAGCGAGGAGAGCGAGAGGGGACAGCGAGGAGAGGCGAGAGGGACAGCGAGAGAGAGTGAGAGAGGGGACAGCGAGAGAGAGAGACGGACAGCGAGAGAGAGAGGGACAGCGAGAGAGAGAGAGAGGGACAGCAAGAGAGAGAGAGAGAGGGAGATTGAGAGAGAGAGAGAGGGAAAGCGAGAGAGAGAGAGAGAGAGGGACAGTGAGAGAGAGGGACAGCAAGAGAGCGAGAGAGGGGACAGCGAGAGAGAGAGAGAGAGACAGTGTAAGAGAGAGGAGGTCAGCGAGAGAGAGAGAGGGACAGCGAGAGAGAGAGAGAGAGAGAGGGACAGTGAGAGAGAGAGAGCGAGAGAGAGTGAGAGTGAGAGAGAGAGCGGGACAGCGAGAGAGAGTGAGAGAGGGACAGCAAGAGAGAGAGAGAGGGGAAAGCGAGAGGAGAGAGAGGGACAGCGAGAGAGAGAGAGGGGACAGCGAGAGAGAGAGAGGGAAAGTGAGAAAGAGAGAGAGAGCGACAGCGAGAGAGAGAGGGACAGCGAGAGAGAGAGGGACAGCGAGAGAGAGAGAGAGGGAAAGCGAGAGAGAGACAGAGGGACAGCGAGAGAGAGAGAGAGAGGGACAGCGCGAGAGAGAGACAGACAGGGACAGCGAGAGAGGGAGAGATGGAGACCGAGAGAGAGAGGGAGAGTCAACATGAGAGAGAAAGAGGGAGAGTGAGAGAGAGTGAGAGACGGACAGCGAGAGAGAGACAGAGAGGGACAGTGAGAGAGAGAGAGAGAGAGAGAGAGGGACAGCGAGAGATGGAGGGTCAGCGAGAGAGTGTGAGAGCGAGGGAGAGCGAGAGAGAGAGAGAGGAACAGCGACAGAGAGAGAGAGAGGGACAGTGAGAGAGAGGGACAGCAAGAGAGAGTGAGAGAGGGAAAGTGAGAAAGAGAGAGAGAGGGACATCGAGAGAGAGAGAGAGAGGGACAGTGAGAGATCGAGAGAGAGGGACATTGAGAGAGAAGAGAGAAAGGGACAGTGAGAGAGAGAGACGGAAAGCGAGAGAGAGAGAGAGAGAGAGGGACAGCGAGAGAGAGAGAGGGACAGCGAGAGAGAGAGAGAGAGGGACAGTGAGAGAGAGAGAGCGAGAGAGAGGGAGAGCAAGAGAGAGAGCGGGGACAGTGAGAGAGAGTGAGAGAGGGACAGGGAGAGAGAGAGAGAGGGACAGCGAGAGAGAGCAGGACAGGGAGAGAGAGAGAGAGGGACAGCAAGAGAGAGAGAGAGGGAAAGCGAGAGAGAGACAGAGGGGACAGCGAGAGAGAGAGAGAGAGGGACAGCGCAAGAGAGAGACAGACAGGGACAGCGAGAGAGGGAGAGAGGGAGACCGAGAGAGAGAGGGAGAGACAAAGAGGGAGAGTGAGAGAGAGTGAGAGACGGACAGCGAGAGAGAGAGAGAGAGAGAGAGGGACAGCGAAAGAGAGAGAGAGAGAGAGAGGGACAGCGAGAGATGGAGGGACAGCGAGAGAGGAGTGTGAGAGAGAGGGAGAGCGAGAGAGAGAGAGAGGAACAGCGAGAGAGAGAGAGAGGGACAGTGAGAGAGAGGGACAGCAAGAGAGAGAGAGAGAGGGAAAGTGAGAAAGAGAGAGAGAGGGACAGCGAGAGAGAGAGGGACAGCGAGAGAGAGAGGAACAGCAAGAGAGAGAGAGAGAGAGGGAAAGCGAGAGAGAGACAGAGGGACAGCGAGAGAGAGAGAGAGGGACAACGCGAGAGAGAGAGAGAGGGACAACGCGAGAGAGAGAGAGAGGGACAGAGAGAGAGAGAGAGGGAGAGCGAGAGTGAGAGAGAGAGGAACAGTGAGAGACTGAGAGAGAAAGGGACAGCGAGAGAGAGGGACAGCGAGAGAGAGAGAGAGGATGACCGAGAGAGAGAGAGAGAGAGACAACATGAGAGAGAAAGAGGGAGAGCGAGAGAGAGATAGAGACAGCGAGAGACAGAGAGGGATAGCGAAGAGAGCGAGACGGACAGCGAGAGAGAGTGAGAGAGGGACAGCAGGAGAGAGAGAGAGATGGGACAGCGAGAGAGAGAGAGAGACAGCGAGAGACAGAGAGGGATAGCGAGAGAGAGCGAGACGGACAGCGAGAGAGAGTGAGAGAGGGACAGCGAGAGAGAGAGAGAGGGACAGCAGGAGAGAGAGAGAGAGGGAGATTGAGCGAGAGAGAGAGGGAAAGTGAGAGAGAGAGAGAGAGAGGGACAGTGAGAGAGAGGGACAGCGAGAGAGAGGGACAGCTAGAGAGCGAGAGAGGGACAGCGAAGAGAGAGAGAGAGGACAGTGTAAGAGAGAGGAGGACAGCGAGAGAGAGGACAGGGACAGCGAGAGAGAGAGAGTGAGAGAGGGACAGCGAGAGAGGGAGAGAGAGAGAGAGACGGACAGCGAGAGAGAGAGAGAGAGAGAGGGACAAGCGAGAGAGAGAGAGAGAGAGAGGGTCAGCGAGAAAGAGAGAGAGGGTCAGCGAGAGAGAGAGAGAGAGAGAGGGACAGCGAGAGAGAGAGTGAGAGACGGACAGCAAGAGAGAGAGAGAGAGAGAGGGACAGTGAGAGAGAGAGAGAGAGAGAGAGGGACAACACGAGAGAGAAGTAGGGAGAGCGAGAGAGAGATAGAGAAGGACAGCAAGAGAGAGATAGAGAGAGGGACAGCGAGAGAGAGAGAGAGAGAGAGGGACAGCAAGAGAGAGAGAGAGAGAGGGACAGTGAGAGAGAGAGAGAGACAGGGACAGCAAGAGAGAGAGTGAGAGGTACAGCGAGAGAGAGAGAGAGAGAGAGAGAGAGAGAGCAGGAGAGTGAGAGAGAGTTGGAGGGAAAGCGAGAGACAGAGAGAGAGACAGCGAGAGGGACAGCGAGAAAGAGATAGAGAGAGGGACAGCAAGAGAGAGGGATAGCGAGAGTGAGAGGGAGGGACAGAGAGAGAGAGAGAGAGAGAGAGAGGGACAGCGAGAGAGAGAGAGAGAGGGCCAGCGAGGAGAGAGAGAGAGAGGGCCAGCGAGAGAGAGAGAGAGAGAGGGACAGCCAGAGAGAGAGAGAGAGGGACAGCGAGACAGAGAGAGAGAGGGACAGTCAGAGAGAGAGAGAGAGGGACAGCGAGAGAGAGAGAGAGAGGGACAGTGAGAGAGAGAGCGAGAGAGACGGACAGCGAGAGAGAGAGCGGGACAGCGAGAGAGAGTGAGAGAGGGACAGCGGAGAGAGAGAGAGGGCCAGCAAGAGAGAGAGGGACAGCGAGAGAGAGACAGAGAGGGAAAGCAAGAGAGAGAGAGAGAGAGGGAAAGTGAGAAAGAGAGAGAGAGAGCGACAGCGAGAGAGAGAGAGCGACTGCGACAGAGAGATGGACAGCGAGAGAGAGAGGGACAGCAAGAGAGAGAGAGAGAGAGAGGGAAAGCGAGAGAGAGAGACAGAGGGACAGCGAGAGAGAGAGAGAGGGACAAAGCGAGAGAGAGAGAGAGAGAGAGGGACAGCGAGAGAGAGAGCAGGACAGCGAGAGAGAGAGAGAGAGGGACAGTGAGAGAGAGAGAGCGAGAGAGAGGGAGAGCGAGAGAGAGAGCGGGACAGCGAGAGAGAGTTAGAGAGGGACAGCGAGAGAGAGAGAGAGGGACATCGAGAGAGAGAGTGACAGCGAGAGAGAGAGAGAGGGAAAGCAAGAGAGAGAGAGAGAGAGAGAGGGAAAGTGAGAAAGAGAGAGAGAGCGACAGCGAGAGAGAGAGGGACAGCGAGAGAGAGAGAGAGGGACAGTGAGAGAGAGAGAGAGAGGGACAGCGAGAGATGGAGGGTCAGCAAGAGAGTGTGAGAGAGAGGGAGAGCGAGAGAGAGAGAGAGGAACAGCGAGAGAGAGAGAGGGGAGGGACAATGAGAGAGAGGGACAGCAAGAGAGAGAGGGACAGCGAGAGAGAGAGGGACAGCGAGAGAGAGAGAGAGGGACAGTGAGAGAGAGAGAGAGAGGGACAGCGAGAGATGGAGGGTCAGCAAGAGAGTGTGAGAGAGAGGGAGAGCGAGAGAGAGAGAGAGGAACAGCGAGAGAGAGAGAGGGAGGGACAATGAGAGAGAGGGACAGCAAGAGAGAGAGGGACAGCGAGAGAGAGAGGGACAGCGAGAGAGAGAGAGAGGGACAGTGAGAGAGAGAGAGAGAGGGACAGCGAGAGATGGAGGGTCAGCAAGAGAGTGTGAGAGAGAGGGAGAGCGAGAGAGAGAGAGAGGAACAGCGAGAGAGAGAGAGGGAGGGACAATGAGAGAGAGGGACAGCAAGAGAGAGAGGGACAGCGAGAGAGAGAGAGAGGGACAGTGAGAGAGAGAGCGAGAGAGACGGACAGCGAGAGAGAGAGCGGGACAGCGAGAGAGAGTGAGAGAGGGACAGCGAGAGAGAGAGAGAGAGGGACAGCAAGAGAGAGAGGGACAGCGAGAGAGAGAGAGAGGGAAAGCAAGAGAGGACAGAGAGAGAGGGAAAGTGAGAAAGAGAGAGAGAGCGACAGCGAGAGAGAGAGGGACAGCGAGAGAGAGAGAGAGAGAGAGGGAAAGCGAGAGAGAGACAGAGGGACAGCGAGAGAGAGAGAGAGGGACAAAGCGAGAGAGAGAGAGAGAGTGAGGGACAGCGAGAGAGAGAGAGAGAGGGACAGTGAGAGAGAGAGAGCGAGAGAGAGGGGAGAGCGAGAGAGAGAGCGGGACAGCGAGAGAGAGTGAGAGAGGGACAGCAAGAGAGAGAGGGACAGCGAGGAGAGAGAGAGAGGGACAGCAAGAGAGAGAGAGAGAGAGGGAAAGTGAGAAAGAGAGAGAGAGCGACAGCGAGAGAGAGAGAGGGACAGCGAGAGAGAGAGGGACAGCAAGAGAGAGAGAGAGAGATGGAAAGCGAGAGAGAGAAAGAAAGAGGGACAGCGAGAGAGAGAGAGAGAGAAAGAGGGACAGTGAGAGAGAGAGGGAGAGAGAGGGTCAGCAAGAGAGAGAGAGAGAGAGAAGGTCAGCGATAGAGAGAGAGATGGACAGCAAGAGAGGGCGAGAGCGGTACAGCAAGAACAGAGAGAGAGGGAAAGCGAGAGAGAGAGAGAGGGACAGCGGTAGAGAGAGGGACAGCGAGAGAGAGCAGGACAGCGAGAGAGAGAGAGAGGGACAGCGAGAGAGAGCAGGACAGCGAGAGAGAGAGAGAGGGACAGCGAGAAAGAGATAAGGACAGCGAGAAAGAGATAAGGACAGCGAGAGAGAGAGAAAGACATCGAGAGAGAGAGAGAGAGGAACAGTGAGAGAGAGAGAGAGGGAGAGCGAGAGAGAGAGAGAGAGGAACAGTGAGAGAAGCGAGAGAGAAAGTGACAGTGAGAGAGAGGGACAGCGAGAGAGAGAGAGAGAGGATGACCGAGAGAGAGAGAGAGAGAGAGACAACACGAGAGAGAAAGAGGGAGAGCGAGAGAGAGATAGAGAAGGACAGCAAGAGAGAGATAGAGAGAGAGACGGCGAGAGAGAGAGTGAGAGAGGGACAGCGGGAGAGAGAGAGATGGGACAGCGAGAGAGAGAGAGAGAGAGACAGCGAGAGACAGAGAGGGATAGCGAGAGAGCGAGAGGGATAGCGAGAGAGCGAGAGGGACAGCGAGAGAGAGTGAGAGAGGGACAGCAAGAGAGAGAGAGAGAGGGAAAGCGAGAGAGAGAGGGACAGCGAGAGAGAGAGAGGGACAGCAAGATAGAGAGAGAGAGAGGGAAAGTGAGAAAGAGAGAGAGAGCGACAGCGAGAGAGAGAGGAACAGCGAGAGAGAGAGGGACAGCAAGAGAGAGAGAGAGAGAGAGAGGGAAAGCGAGAGAGAGAGAGAGGAACAGCGACAGAGAGAGAGAGAGAGGGACAGTGAGAGAGAGGGACAGCAAGAGAGAGTGAGAGAGGGAAAGTGAGAAAGAGAGAGAGAGGGACATCGAGAGAGAGAGAGAGAGGGACAGTGAGAGATCGAGAGAGAGGGACAGTGAGAGAGAAGAGAGAAAGGGACAGCGAGAGAGAGAGAGACGGAAAGCGAGAGAGAGAGAGAGAGAGAGGGACAGCGAGAGAGAGAGAGGGACAGCGAGAGAGAGAGAGCGAGAGAGAGGGAGAGCAAGAGAGAGAGCGGGACAGCGAGAGAGAGTGAGAGAGGGACAGCGAGAGAGAGAGAGAGAGGGACAGCGAGAGAGAGCAGGACAGCGAGAGAGAGAGAGAGGGACAGCAAGAGAGAGAGAGAGAGGGAAAGTGAGAAAGAGAGAGAGAGCGACAGCGAGAGAGAGAGGGGACAGCGAGAGAGAGAGGGACAGCAAGAGAGAGAGAGAGGGAAAGCGAGAGAGAGACGACAGCGAGAGAGAGAGAGAGAGAGAGGGACAGCGCGAGAGAGAGACAGACAGGGACAGCGAGAGAGGGAGAGAGGGAGACCGAGAGAGAGAGGGAGAGACAACATGAGAGAGAAAGAGGGAGAGTGAGAGAGAGTGAGAGACGGACAGCGAGAGAGAGAGAGAGAGAGAGAGGGACAGCGAAAGAGAGAGAGAGAGAGAGGGACAGCGAGAGATGGAGGGACAGCGAGAGAGAGTGTGAGAGAGAGGGAGAGCGAGAGAGAGAGAGAGGAACAGCGAGAGAGAGAGAGAGGGACAGTGAGAGAGAGGGACAGCAAGAGAGAGAGAGAGAGAGGGAAAGTGAGAAAGAGAGAGAGAGGGACAGAGAGAGAGAGAGGGACAGCGAGAGAGAGAGGGACAGCGAGAGAGAGAGGAACAGCAAGAGAGAGAGAGAGAGAGGGAAAGCGAGAGAGAGACAGAGGGACAGCGAGAGAGAGAGAGAGGGACAACGCGAGAGAGAGAGAGAGGGACAGAGAGAGAGAGAGTGAGGGAGAGCGAGAGTGAGAGAGAGAGGAACAGTGAGAGAGAGAGAGAGAAAGGGACAGCGAGAGAGAGGGACAGCGAGAGAGAGAGAGAGAGGATGACCGAGAGAGAGAGAGAGAGAGACAACATGAGAGAGAAAGAGGGAGAGCGAGAGAGAGATAGAGACAGCGAGAGACAGAGAGGGATAGCGAGAGAGCGAGACGGACAGCGAGAGAGAGTGAGAGAGGGACAGCGGGAGAGAGAGAGAGATGGGACAGCGAGAGAGAGAGAGAGAGACAGCGAGAGACAGAGAGGGATAGCGAGAGAGCGAGACGGACAGCGAGAGAGAGTGAGAGAGGGACAGCGAGAGAGGGAGAGAGAGAGAGAGACGGACAGCGAGAGAGAGAGAGAGAGGGACAGCGAGAGAGAGAGAGAGAGAGAGAGAGAGAGGGTCAGCGAGAAAGAGAGAGAGGGTCAGCGAGAGAGAGAGAGAGAGAGAGGGACAGCGAGAGAGAGAGTGAGAGAGGGACAGCAAGAGAGAGAGAGAGAGAGAGGGACAGTGAGAGAGAGAGAGAGAGAGAGAGGGACAACACGAGAGAGAAGTAGGGAGAGCGAGAGAGAGATAGAGAAGGACAGCAAGAGAGAGATAGAGAGAGGGACAGCGAGAGAGAGAGTGAGAGAGGGACAGCGAGAGAGAGAGAGAGAGAGAGGGACAGCAAGAGAGAGAGAGAGAGAGGGACAGTGAGAGAGAGAGAGAGACAAGGACAGCGAGAGAGAGAGTGAGAGAGGTACAGCGAGAGAGAGAGAGAGAGAGAGAGCAGGAGAGTGAGAGAGAGTTGGAGGGACAGCGAGAGACAGAGAGAGAGACAGCGAGAGGGACAGCGAGAAAGAGATAGAGAGAGGGACAGCAAGAGAGAGGGATAGCGAGAGTGAGAGGGAGGGACAGCGAGAGAGAGAGAGAGAGAGGGTCAGCGAGAGAGAGAGAGAGACAGCGAGAGACAGAGAGGGATATCGAGAGAGCGAGACTGACAGCGAGAGAGAGTGAGAGAGGGACAGCGAGAGAGAGAGAGACGGACAGCGAGAGAGAGAGGGACAGCGGGAGAGAGAGAGAGGGACAGCAAGAGAGAGAGGGAGACTGAGAGACAGAGAGAGGGAAAGCGAGAGAGAGAGAGAGAGAGAGGGACAGTGAGAGAGAGGGACAGCGAGAGAGAGGGACAGCAAGAGAGCGAGAAGGGACAGCGAGAGAGAGAGAGAGACAGTGTAAGAGAGAGCGAGGGACAGCGAGAGAGAGAGAGAGACAGGGACAGCGAGAGAGAGAGTGAGAGAGGGACTGCGAGAGAGGGAGAGAGAGAGAGAGATGGACAGCGAGAGAGAGCGAGAGAGGGACAGCGAGAGAGAGAGAGAGAGAGAGGGTCAGCGAGAAAGAGTGAGAGGGTCAGCGAGAGAGAGAGAGAGAGAGGGACAGCGAGAGAGAGAGAGGGACAACACGAGAGAGAAGTAGGGAGAGCGAGAGAGAGATAGAGAAGGACAGCAAGAGAGAGATAGAGAGAGGGACAGCGAGTGAGAGAGTGAGAGAGGGACAGCGAGAGAGAGAGAGAGAGAGAGGGACAGCAAGAGAGAGAGTGAGAGAGGGACAGTGAGAGAGAGAGAGAGAGACAGGGACAGCGAGAGAGAGAGTGAGAGAGGTACAGCGAGAGAGAGAGAGAGAGAGAGAGCAGGAGAGTGAGAGAGAGTTGAAGGGACAGCGAGAGACAGAGAGAGAGACAGCGAGAGGGACAGCGAGAAAGAGATAGAGAGAGGGACAGCAAGAGAGAGGGATAGCGAGAGTGAGAGGGAGGGACAGCAAGAGAGAGAGGGTCAGCGAGAGAGAGAGAGAGGGTCAGCGAGAGAGAGAGAGAGAGAGAGGGACAGCGAGAGAGAGAGAGAGAGAGGGCCAGCGAGAGAGAGAGAGAGAGGGCCAGCGAGAGAGAGAGAGAGAGAGGGACAGCCAGAGAGAGAGAGAGAGGGACAGCGAGAGAGAGAGAGAGAGAGGGACAGTCAGAGAGAGAGAGAGAGGGACAGCGAGAGAGAGAGAGAGAGGGACATTGAGAGAGAGAGCGAGAGAGACGGACAGCGAGAGAGAGAGCGGGACAGCCAGAGAGAGTGAGAGAGGGACAGCGAGAGAGAGAGAGGGCCAGCAAGAGAGAGAGAGAGAGAGAGGGACAGCGAGAGAGAGAGTGAGAGAGGGACAGCAAGAGAGAGAGAGAGAGAGAGGGACAGTGAGAGAGAGAGAGAGAGAGAGGGACAACACGAGAGAGAAGTAGGGAGAGCGAGAGAGAGATAGAGAAGGACAGCAAGAGAGAGATAGAGAGAGGGACAGCGAGAGAGAGAGTGAGAGAGGGACAGCGAGAGAGAGAGAGAGAGAGGGACAGCAAGAGAGAGAGAGAGAGAGGGACAGTGAGAGAGAGAGAGAGACAAGGACAGCGAGAGAGAGAGTGAGAGAGGTACAGCGAGAGAGAGAGAGAGAGAGCAGGAGAGTGAGAGAGAGTTGGAGGGACAGCGAGAGACAGAGAGAGAGACAGCGAGAGGGACAGTGAGAAAGAGATAGAGAGAGGGACAGCAAGAGAGAGGGATAGCGAGAGTGAGAGGGAGGGACAGCGAGAGAGAGAGAGAGAGAGGGTCAGCGAGAGAGAGAGAGAGACAGCGAGAGACAGAGAGGGATATCGAGAGAGCGAGACTGACAGCGAGAGAGAGTGAGAGAGGGACAGCGAGAGAGAGAGAGACGGACAGCGAGAGAGAGAGGGACAGCGGGAGAGAGAGAGAGGGACAGCAAGAGAGAGAGGGAGACTGAGAGACAGAGAGAGGGAAAGCGAGAGAGAGAGAGAGAGGGACAGTGAGAGAGAGGGACAGCGAGAGAGAGGGACAGCAAGAGAGCGAGAAGGGACAGCGAGAGAGAGAGAGAGACAGTGTAAGAGAGAGCGAGGGACAGCGAGAGAGAGAGAGAGACAGGGACAGCGAGAGAGAGAGAGTGAGAGAGGGACTGCGAGAGAGGGAGAGAGAGAGAGAGATGGACAGCGAGAGAGAGCGAGAGAGGGACAGCGAGAGAGAGAGAGAGAGAGAGGGTCAGCGAGAAAGAGTGAGAGGGTCAGCGAGAGAGAGAGAGAGAGAGGGACAGCGAGAGAGAGAGAGAGAGGGACAACACGAGGGAGAAGTAGGGAGAGCGAGAGAGAGATAGAGAAGGACAGCAAGAGAGAGATAGAGAGAGGGACAGCGAGAGAGAGAGTGAGAGAGGGACAGCGAGAGAGAGAGAGAGAGAGAGGGACAGCAAGAGAGAGAGTGAGAGAGGGACAGTGAGAGAGAGAGAGAGAGAGACAGGGACAGCGAGAGAGAGAGTGAGAGAGGTACAGCGAGAGAGAGAGAGAGAGAGAGAGCAGGAGAGTGAGAGAGAGTTGGAGGGACAGCGAGAGACAGAGAGAGAGACAGCGAGAGGGACAGCGAGAAAGAGATAGAGAGAGGGACAGCAAGAGAGAGGGACAGCGAGAGTGAGAGGGAGGGACAGCAAGAGAGAGAGGGTCAGCGAGAGAGAGAGAGAGGGTCAGCGAGAGAGAGAGAGAGAGAGAGGGACAGCGAGAGAGAGAGAGAGAGAGGGCCAGCGAGAGAGAGAGAGAGAGGGCCAGCGAGAGAGAGAGAGAGAGAGAGGGACAGCCAGAGAGAGAGAGAGAGGGACAGCGAGAGAGAGAGAGAGAGAGGGACAGTCAGAGAGAGAGAGAGAGGGACAGCGAGAGAGAGAGAGAGAGGGACATTGAGAGAGAGAGCGAGAGAGACGGACAGCGAGAGAGAGAGCGGGACAGCCAGAGAGAGTGAGAGAGGGACAGCGAGAGAGAGAGAGGGCCAGCAAGAGAGAGAGGGACAGCGAGAGAGAGAGAGAGGGAAAGCAAGAGAGAGAGAGAGAGAGGGAAAGTGAGAAAGAGAGAGAGAGAGCGACAGCGAGAGAGAGAGCGACAGCGACAGAGAGAGGGACAGCGAGAGAGAGAGGGACAGCAAGAGAGAGAGAGAGAGAGAGGGAAAGCGAGAGAGAGAGACAGAGGGACAGCGAGAGAGAGAGAGAGGGACAAAGCGAGAGAGAGAGAGAGAGAGCGGGACAGCGAGAGAGAGAAAGAGAGGGACAGTGAGAGAGGGGAGAGCGAGAGAGAGAGCGGGACAACGAGAGAGAGTGAGAGAGGGACAGCGAGAGAGAGAGAGAGGGACATCGAGAGAGAGAGAGTGACAGCGAGAGAGAGAGAGAGGGAAAGCAAGAGAGAGAGGGAAAGTGAGAAAGAGAGAGAGAGCGACAGCGAGAGAGAGAGGGACAGCGAGAGAGAGAGGGACAGCAAGAGAGAGAGAGAGAGAGGGACAGTGAGAGAGAGAGAGAGGGACAGCGAGAGATGGAGGGTCAGCAAGAGAGTGTGAGAGAGAGGGAGAGCGAGAGAGAGAGAGAGGAACAGCGAGAGAGAGAGAGGGAGGGACAGTGAGAGAGAGGGACAGCAAGAGAGAGAGAGAGAGGGAAAGTGAGAAAGAGAGAGAGAGGGACATCGAGAGAGAGAGAGAGAGGGACAGTGAGAGATCGAGAGAGAGGGACAGTGAGAGAGAAGAGACAAAGGGACAGCGAGAGAGAGAGACGGAAAGCGAGAGAGAGAGAGGGACAGCGAGAGAGAGAGAGGGACAGCGAGAGAGAGAGAGGGACAGCGAGAGAGAGAGAGAGGGACAGTGAGAGAGAGAGAGGGAGAGAGAGGGAGAGCGAGAGAGAGTGAGAGAGGGACAGCGAGAGAGAGAGAGAGGGACAGCGAGAGAGAGAGGGACAGCGAGAGAGAGAGAGAGGGACAGCAAGAGAGAGAGAGAGAGAGGGACAGCGAGAGAGAGGGACAGCGAGAGAGAGCATGACAGCGAGAGAGAGAGAGAGAGGGACAGCGAGAGAGAGAGTGGGAGAGCACGAGAGAGAGCGAGGGACATTGAGAGAGAGAGAGAGAGGGACAGTGAGAGATCGAGAGAGAGGGACAGTGAGAGAGAAGAGAGAAAGGGACAGCGAGAGAGAGAGACGGAAAGCGAGAGAGAGAGACAGGGACAGCGAGAGAGAGAGAGAGACAACACGAGAGAGAAAGAGGGAGAGCAAGAGAGAGAGATGGAGAAGGACAGCAAGAGAGAGATAGAGAGAGGGACAGCGAGAGAGAGAGTAAGAGAGGGACAGCGAGAGAGAGAGCGAGAGAGAGGGACAGCGAGAGAGAGAGAGAGAGGGACAGCGAGAGAGATTGAGAGAGGGACAGCGAGAGACAGAGAGACAGGGTCAGCGAAAGAGAGAGAGAGGGACACCGAGAGAGAGAGGGAGAGAGACAACAGGAGAGAGAAAGTGGGAGAGCGATAGAGTGAGATGGAGAAGGACAGAAAGAGAGAGATAGAGCGAGGGACAGCGAGAGAGAGAGTGGGAGAGGGACAGCCAGAGAGAGAGAGAGAGGGACAGCGAGAGAGAGAGAGAGGGACAGCGAGAGAGAGAGAGAGGGACAGTGAGAGAGAAAGCGAGAGAGACGGACAGCGAGAGAGAGAGCAGGACAGCGAGAGAGAGTGAGAGAGGGACAGCGAGAGAAAGAGAGAGGGACAGCAAGAGAGAGAGGGACAGCGAGAGAGAGAGAGAGGGAAAGCAAGAGAGATAGAGAGAGAGGGAAATTGAGAAAGAGAGAGAGAGCGACAGCGAGAGAGAGAGGGACAGCGAGAGAGAGAGGGACAGCGAGAGAGAGAGAGAGAGAGAGGGAAAGCGAGAGAGAGACAGAGGGAGAGCGAGAGAGAGAGAGAGGGACAAAGCGAGAGAGAGAGAGAGTGAGGGACAGCGAGAGAGAGAGAGAGAGGGACAGTGAGAGAGAGAGAGCGAGTAAGAGGGAGAGCGAGAGAGAGAGCGGGACAGCGAGAGAGAGTGAGAGAGGGACAGCAAGAGAGAGAGAGAGGGACAGCGAGAGAGAGAGGGACAGCGAGAGAGAGAGAGAGGGACAGCAAGAGAGAGAGAGAAAGAGGGAAAGTGAGAAAGAGAGAGAGAGCGACAGCGAGAGAGAGAGGGACAGCGAGAGAGAGAGGGACAGCAAGAGAGAGAGAGAGATGGAAAGCGAGAGAGAGAAAGAAAGAGGGACAGCGAGAGAGAGAGAGAAGGACAGCGAGAAGAGAGAGAGAAAGAGGGACAGTGAGAGAGAGAGGGAGAGAGAGGGTTAGCAAGAGAGAGAGAGAGAGAGAGAAGGTCAGCGATAGAGAGAGAGATGGACAGCAAGAGAGGGAGAGAGAGGTACAGCAAGAAGAGAGAGAGAGGGAAAGCGAGAGAGAGAGAGAGGGACAGCGGTAGAGAGAGGGACAGCGAGAGAGAGCAGGACAGCGAGAGAGAGAGAGAGGGACAGCGAGAGAGAGATAAGGACAGCGAGAGAGAGAGAAAGACATCGAGAGAGAGAGAGAGAGGAACAGTGAGAGAGAGAGAGAGGGAGAGCGAGAGAGAGAGAGAGAGAGGAACAGTGAGAGAGCGAGAGAGAAAGGGACAGTGAGAGAGAGGGACAGCGAGAGAGAGAGAGAGAG
>JANJGN010004586.1:0-10000 GCA_026770705.1 Isurus oxyrinchus | reverse complement strand
TCAGCAAGAGAGTGTGAGAGAGAGGGAGAGCGAGAGAGAGAGAGAGAGAGGGACAGTGAGAGAGAGGGACAGCAAGAGAGAGAGAGAGAGGGAAAGTGAGAAGAGAGAGAGAGGGACATCGAGAGAGAGAGAGGGACAGTGAGAGATCGAGAGAGAGGGACAGTGAGAGAGAAGAGAGAAAGGGACAGCGAGAGAGAGAGACGGAAAACGAGAGAGAGAGAGAGAGGGACAGCGAGAGAGAGAGAGGGACAGCGAGAGAGAGAGAGAGAGAGGGACAGTGAGAGAGAGAGAGGGAGAGAGAGGGAGAGCGAGAGAGAGAGCGGGACAGCGAGAGATAGTGAGAGAGGGACAGCGAGGGAGAGAGAGAGGGACAGCGAGAGAGAGAGGGACAGCGAGAGAGAGAGAGAGGGACAGCAAGAGAGAGAGAGAGAGAGGGAAAGTGAGAAAGAGAGAGAGAGCGACAGCGAGAGAGAGAGGGACAGCGAGAGACAGAGGGACAGCAAGAGAGAGAGCGAGGGAAAGCGAGAGAGAGAGAGAGGGGACAGCGCGAGAGAGAGACAGACAGGGACAGCGAGAGAGGGAGAGAGGGAGACCGAGAGAGAGGGGGAGAGACAACATGAGAGAGAAAGAGGGAGAGTGAGAGAGAGTGAGAGACGGACAGCATGAGAAAGAGAGAGAGAGAGGGACAGCGAAAGAGAGAGAGAGAGAGAGAGGGACAGCGAGATATGGAGGGACAGCGAGAGAGAGTGTGAGAGAGAGGGAGAGCGAGAGAGAGAGAGAGGAACAGCGAGAGAGATGAGAGGGACAGTGAGAGAGAGGGACAGCAAGAGAGAGAGAGAGAGAGGAAAAGTGAGAAAGAGAGAGAGAGGGACAGCGAGAGAGAGAGAGAGAGAGAGGGACACCGAGAGATGGAGGGACAGCGAGAGAGAGTGTGAGAGAGAGGGAGAGAGAGAGAGAGAGGAACAGCGAGAGAGAGAGAGGGACAGTGAGAGAGAGGGACAGCAAGAGAGAGAGAGAGAGAAAGAAAGTGAGAAAGAGAGAGAGAGGGACAGCGAGAGAGAGACAGAGGGACAACGCGAGAGAGGGACAGAGAGAGAGAGAGAGAGGGAGAGCGAGGAGAGAGAGAGAGAGGAACAGTGAGAGAGAGAGAGAGAAAGGGACAGCGAGATGAGAGGGACAGCGAGAGAGAGAGAGAGGGACAGCAAGAGAGAGAGAGAAAGAGGGAAAGTGAGAAAGAGAGAGAGAGCGACAGCGAGAGAGAGAGGGACAGCGAGAGAGAGAGGGACAGCGAGAGAGAGAGAGAGGGAAAGCGAGAGAGAGACAGAGGGACAGCGAGAGAGAGAGAGAGGGACAGCGCGAGAGAGAGACAGACAGGGACAGCGAGAGAGGGAGATAGGGAGACCGAGAGAGAGAGGGAGAGGCAACATGAGAGAGAAAGAGGGAGAGTGAGAGAGAGTGAGAGACGGACAGCGAGAGAGAGAGAGAGAGAGAGGGAGAGCGAGAGAGAGAGAGAGGAACAGCGAGAGAGAGAGAGGGACAGTGAGAGAGAGGGACAGCAAGAGAGAGAGAGAGAGAGGGAAAGTGAGAAAGAGAGAGAGAGGGACAGCGAGAGAGAGAGGGACAGCGAGAGAGAGAGGAACAGCAAGAGAGAGAGAGAGAGAGAGGGAAAGCGAGAGAGAGACAGAGGGACAGCGAGAGAGAGAGAGAGAGAGGGACAGTGAGAGAGAGGGAGCGAGAGAGAGGGAGAGTGAGAGAGAGAGCGGGACAGCGAGAGAGAGTGAGAGAGGGACAGCAAGAGAGAGAGAGAGAGAGAGAGGGAAAGTGAGAAAGAGAGAGAGAGCGACAGCGAGAGAGAGAGGGACAGCGAGAGAGAGAGGGACAGCAAGAGAGAGAGAGAGAGGGAAAGCGAGAGAGAGACAGAGGGACAGCGAGAGAGAGAGAGAGGGACAGCGCGAGAGAGAGACAGACAGGGACAGCGAGAGAGGGAGTGATGGAGACCGAGAGAGAGAGGGAGAGTCAACATGAGAGAGAAAGAGGGAGAGTGAGAGAGAGTGAGAGACGGACAGCGAGAGAGAGAGAGAGAGGGACAGTGAGAGAGAGAGAGAGAGAGAGAGGGACAGCGAGAGATGGATGGTCAGCGAGAGAGTGAGAGAGAGAGGGACAGCGTGAGAGAGAGAGAGGAACAGCGAGAGAGAGAGAGAGAGGGACAGTGAGAGAGAGGGACAGCAAGACAGAGAGAGAGAGGGAAAGTGAGAAAGAGAGAGAGAGGGACACCGAGAGAGAGAGAGAGAGGGACAGTGAGAGATCGAGAGAGAGGGACAGTGAGAGAGAAGAGAGAAAGGGACAGCGAGAGAGAGAGACGGAAAGCGAGAGAGAGAGAGAGAGAGAGAGGGACAGCGAGAGAGAGAGAGGGACAGCGAGAGAGAGAGAGAGAGGGACAGTGAGAGAGAGAGAGGGAGAGCAAGAGAGAGAGCGGGACAGCGAGAGAGAGTGAGAGAGGGACAGCGAGGAGAGAGAGAGAGGGACATCGAGAGAGAGAGGGACAGCGAGAGAGAGAGAGAGGGACAGCAAGAGAGAGAGAGAGAGAGAGGGAAAGTGAGAAAGAGAGAGAGAGCGACAGCGAGAGAGAGAGGGACAGCGAGAGAGAGAGGGACAGCAAGAGAGAGAGAGAGGTTAAGCGAGAGAGAGACAGAGGGACAGCGAGAGAGAGAGAGAGGGACAGCGCGAGAGAGAGACAGACAGGGACAGCGAGAGAGGGAGAGAGGGAGACCGAGAGAGAGAGGGAGAGACAACATGAGAGAGAAAGAGGGAGAGTGAGAGAGAGTGAGACGGACAGCGAGAGAGAGAGAGAGAGAGAGGGACAGCGAGAGATGGGAGAAAGAGGGAGAGTGAGAGAGAGTGAGACGGACAGCGAGAGAGAGAGAGAGAGAGAGGGACAGCGAGAGATGGAGGGACAGCGAGAGAGTGTGAGAGAGAGGGAAAGTGAGAAAGAGAGAGAGAGGGACAGCGAGAGAGAGAGGGACACCGAGAGAGAGAGAGGAACAGCAAGAGAGAGAGAGAGAGGGAAAGTGAGAGAGAGACAGAGGGACAGCGAGAGAGAGACAGAGGGACAACGCGAGAGAGGGGAGAGCGAGAGAGAGAGAGAAAGGAACAGTGAGAGAGAGAGAGAGAAAGGGACAGCGAGAGAGAGAGAGAGGGACAGCAAGAGAGAGAGAGAGAGAGGGAAAGTGAGAATGAGAGAGAGAGCGACAGCGAGAGAGAGGGACAGCGAGAGAGAGAGGGACAGCAAGAGAGAGAGAGAGGGAAAGCGAGAGAGAGACAGAGGGACAGCGAGAGAGAGACAGAGGGACAGCGAGAGAGAGAGACAGACAGGGACAGCGAGAGAGGGAGAGAGGGAGACCGAGAGAGAGAGGGAGAGACAACATGAGAGAAAAAGAGGGAGAGTGAGAGAGAGTGAGAGACGGACAGCGAGAGAGAGAGAGAGAGAGAGAGGGACAGCGAAAGAGAGAGAGAGAGAGAGAGGGACAGCGAGAGATGGAGGGACAGCGAGAGAGAGTGTGAGAGAGAGGGAGAGAGAGAGAGAGAGGGAACAGCGAGAGAGAGAGAGAGGGGACAGTGAGAGAGAGGGACAGCAAGAGAGAGAGAGAGAGAGGGAAAGTGAGAAAGAGAGAGAGAGGGACAGCGAGAGAGAGAGGGACAGCGAGAGAGAGAGGAACAGCAAGAGAGAGAGAGAGAGGGGAAAGCGAGAGAGAGAGAGAGGGGACAGCGAGAGAGAGAGAGAGAGAGGGACAGTGAGAGAGAGAGAGCGAGAGAGAGGGAGAGTGAGAGAGAGAGCGGGACAGCGAGAGAGAGTGAGAGAGGGACAGCAAGAGAGAGAGAGGGACAGCAAGAGAGAGAGAGAGAGAGAGGGAAAGTGAGAAAGAGAGAGAGAGCGACAGCGAGAGAGAGAGGGACAGCGAGAGAGAGAGGGACAGCAAGAGAGAGAGAGAGAGGGAAAGCGAGAGAGAGACAGAGGGACAGCGAGAGAGAGAGAGAGGGACAGCAAGAGAGAGAGAGAGAGAGGGAAAGTGAGAAAGAGAGAGAGAGCGACAGCGAGGAGAGAGAGGGGACAGCGAGAGAGAGAGGGACAGCAAGAGAGAGAGCGAGGGAAAGCGGAGAGAGAGAGAGAGGGGACAGCGCGAGAGAGAGACAGACAGGGACAGCGAGAGAGGGAGAGAGGGAGACCGAGAGAGAGGGGGAGAGACAACATGAGAGAGAAAGAGGGAGAGTGAGAGAGAGTGAGAGACGGACAGCATGAGAAAGAGAGAGAGAGAGGGGACAGCGAAAGAGAGAGAGAGAGAGAGGGACAGCGAGAGATGGAGGGACAGCGAGAGAGAGTGTGAGAGAGAGGGAGAGCGAGAGAGAGAGAGAGGAACAGCGAGAGAGAGAGAGGGACAGTGAGAGAGAGGGACAGCAAGAGAGAGAGAGAGAGAGGAAAAGTGAGAAAGAGAGAGAGAGGGACAGCGAGAGAGAGAGAGAGAGAGAGGGGACACCGAGAGAGAGAGAGAGAGGGACAGTGAGAGAGAGGGACAGCAAGAGGAGAGAGAGAGAAAGAAAGTGAGAAAGAGAGAGAGAGGGACAGCGAGAGAGAGAGGACAGAGGGACAACGCGAGAGAGAGGGACAGAGAGAGAGAGAGAGAGGGGAGAGCGAGAGAGAGAGAGAGAGGAACAGTGAGAGAGAGAGAGAGAAAGGGGACAGCGAGAGAGAGGGACAGCGAGAGAGAGAGAGAGGGACAGCAAGAGAGAGAGAGAAAGAGGGAAAGTGAGAAAGAGAGAGAGAGCGACAGCGAGAGAGAGAGGGACAGCGAGAGAGAGAGGGACAGCGAGAGAGAGAGAGAGGGAAAGCGAGAGAGAGACAGAGGGACAGCGAGAGAGAGAGAGAGAGGGACAGCGCGAGAGAGAGACAGACAGGGACAGCGAGAGAGGGAGATAGGGGAGACCGAGAGAGAGAGGGAGAGGCAACATGAGAGAGAAAGAGGGAGAGTGAGAGAGAGTGAGAGACGGACAGCGAGAGAGAGAGAGAGAGAGAGAGGGAGAGCGAGAGAGAGAGAGAGGAACAGCGAGAGAGAGAGAGGGACAGTGAGAGAGAGGGACAGCAAGGAGAGAGAGAGAGAGAGGGAAAGTGAGAAAGAGAGAGAGAGGGGACAGCGAGAGAGAGAGGGACAGCGAGAGAGAGAGGAACAGCAAGAGAGAGAGAGAGAGAGAGGGAAAGCGAGAGAGAGACAGTGGGACAGCGAGGAGAGAGAGAGAGAGAGGGGACAGTGAGAGAGAGAGAGCGAGAGAGAGAGAGAGAGTGAGAGAGAGCGGGACAGCGAGAGAGAGTGAGAGGGGGACAGCGAGAGAGAGTGAGAGAGGGACAGCAAGAGAGAGAGAGAGAGAGAGAGGGGAAAGTGAGAAAGAGAGAGAGAGCGACAGCGAGAGAGAGAGGGACAGCGAGAGAGAGAGGGACAGCAAGAGAGAGAGAGAGAGGGGAAAGCGAGAGAGAGACAGAGGGACAGCGAGAGAGAGAGAGAGGGACAGCGCGAGAGAGAGACAGACAGGGACAGCGAGAGAGGGAGTGATGGAGACCGAGAGAGAGAGGGAGAGTCAACATGAGAGAGAAAGAGGGAGAGTGAGAGAGAGTGAGAGACGGACAGCGAGAGAGAGAGAGAGAGGGACAGTGAGAGAGAGAGAGAGAGAGAGAGGGACAGCGAGAGATGGATGGTCAGCGAGAGAGTGAGAGAGAGAGGGACAGCGTGAGAGAGAGAGAGGAACAGCGAGAGAGAGAGAGAGAGGGACAGTGAGAGAGAGGGACAGCAAGACAGAGAGAGAGAGGGAAAGTGAGAAAGAGAGAGAGAGGGACACCGAGAGAGAGAGAGAGAGGGACAGTGAGAGATCGAGAGAGAGGGACAGTGAGAGAGAAGAGAGAAAGGGACAGCGAGAGAGAGAGACGGGAAAGCGAGAGAGAGAGAGAGAGAGAGAGGGGACAGCGAGAGAGAGAGAGGGACAGCGAGAGAGAGAGAGAGAGGGACAGTGAGAGAGAGAGAGGGAGAGCAAGAGAGAGAGCGGGACAGCGAGAGAGAGAGTGAGAGAGGGACAGCGAGAGAGAGAGAGAGGGACATCGAGAGAGAGAGGGACAGCGAGAGAGAGAGAGAGGGGACAGCAAGAGAGAGAGAGAGAGAGAGGGAAAGTGAGAAAGAGAGAGAGAGCGACAGCGAGAGAGAGAGGGACAGCGAGAGAGAGAGGGACAGCAAGAGAGAGAGAGAGGTTAAGCGAGAGAGAGACAGAGGAACAGCGAGAGAGAGAGAGAGGGACAGCGCGAGAGAGAGACAGACAGGGACAGCGAGAGAGGGAGAGAGGGAGACCGAGAGAGAGAGGGAGAGACAACATGAGAGAGAAAGAGGGGAGAGTGAGAGAGAGTGAGACGGACAGCGAGAGAGAGAGAGAGAGAGAGGGACAGCGAGAGATGGAGGGACAGCGAGGAGGAGTGTGAGAGAGAGGGAAAGTGAGAAAGAGAGAGAGAGGGACAGCGAGAGAGAGAGGGACACCGAGAGAGGAGAGAGGAACAGCAAGAGAGAGAGAGAGAGAGGGAAAGCGAGAGAGAGACAGAGGGACAGCGAGAGAGAGAGAGAGGGACAACGCGAGAGAGGGACAGAGAGAGAGAGAGAGGGAGAGGCGAGAGAGAGAGAGAAAGGAACAGTGAGAGAGAGAGAGAGAAAGGGGACAGCGAGAGAGAGAGAGAGGGACAGCAAGAGAGAGAGAGAGAGAGGGGAAAGTGAGAATGAGAGAGAGAGCGACAGCGAGAGAGAGAGGGACAGCGAGAGAGAGAGGGACAGCAAGAGAGAGAGAGAGGGAAAGCGAGAGAGAGACAGAGGGACAGCGAGAGAGAGAGAGAGAGGGACAGCGAGAGAGAGAGACAGACAGGGACAGCGAGAGAGGGAGAGAGGGAGACCGAGAGAGAGAGGGAGAGACAACATGAGAGAAAAAGAGGGAGAGTGAGAGAGAGTGAGAGACGGACAGCGAGAGAGAGAGAGAGAGAGAGAGGGACAGCGAAAGAGAGAGAGAGAGAGAGGGACAGCGAGAGATGGAGGGGACAGCGAGAGAGAGTGTGAGAGAGAGGGAGAGCGAGAGAGAGAGAGAGGAACAGCGAGAGAGAGAGAGAGGGACAGTGAGAGAGAGGGACAGCAAGAGAGAGAGAGAGAGAGGGAAAGTGAGAAAGAGAGAGAGAGGGACAGCGAGAGAGAGAGGGACAGCGAGAGAGAGAGGAACAGCAAGAGAGAGAGAGAGAGAGGGAAAGCGAGAGAGAGAGAGAGGGACAGCGAGAGAGAGAGAGAGGAGAGGGACAGTGAGAGAGAGAGAGCGAGAGAGAGGGAGAGTGAGAGAGAGAGCGGGACAGCGAGAGAGAGTGAGAGAGGGACAGCAAGAGAGAGAGAGGGACAGCAAGAGAGAGAGAGAGAGAGAGGGAAAGTGAGAAAGAGAGAGAGAGCGACAGCGAGAGAGAGAGGGACAGCGAGAGAGAGAGGGAGGGACAGCGCGAGAGAGAGACAGACAGGGACAGCGAGAGAGGGAGAGATGGAGGACCAAGAGAGAGAGGGAGAGTCAACATGAGAGAGAAAGAGGGAGAGTGAGAGAGAGTGAGAGACGGACAGCGGAGAGAGAGAGAGAGAGGGACAGTGAGAGAGAGAGAGAGAGAGGGACAGCGAGAGATGGAGGGTCAGCGAGAGAGTGTGAGAGAGAGGGACAGCGAGAGAGAGAGAGAGGAACAGCGAGAGAGAGAGAGAGAGAGAGGGGACAGTGAGAGATCGAGAGAGAGGGACAGTGAGAGAGAAGAGAGAAAGGGACAGCGAGAGAGAGAGACGGAAAGCGAGAGAGAGAGAGAGAGAGAGAGGGGACAGCGAGAGAGAGGGAGGGACAGCGATGAGAGAGAGAGAGAGGGACAGTGAGAGGGAGAGCAAGAGAGAGAGCGGGACAGCGAGAGAGAGTGAGAGAGGGACAGCGAGAGAGAGAGAGAGGGACATCGAGAGAGAGAGGGACAGCGAGAGAGAGAGAGAGGGACAGCAAGAGAGAGAGAGAGAGAGGGAAAGTGAGAAAGAGAGAGAGAGGGGACAGCGAGAGAGAGAGGGACAGCGAGAGAGAGAGGGACAGCAAGAGAGAGAGAGAGGTTAAGCGAGAGAGAGACAGAGGGACAGCGAGAGAGAGAGTGAGGGACCAGCGCGAGAGAGAGACAGACAGGGACAGCGAGAGAGGGAGAGAGGGAGACCGAGGGAGAGAGGGAGAGACAACATGAGAGAGAAAGAGGGAGAGTGAGAGAGAGTGAGAGACGGACAGCGAGAGAGAGAGAGAGAGAGAGAGAGAGAGAGGGACAGTGAAAGAGAGAGAGAGAGAGAGAGAGGGACAGCGAGAGATGGAGGGACAGCGAGGAGAGAGTGTGAGAGAGAGGGAGAGCGAGAGAGAGAGAGAGAGGAACAGCGAAAGAGAGAGAGAGGGGACAGTGAGAGAGAGGGGACAGCAAGAGAGAGAGTTAGAGAGGGAAAGTGAGAAAGAGAGAGAGAGGGGACAGCGAGAGAGAGAGGGACAGCGAGAGAGAGAGGGGACAGCGAGAGAGAGAGGAACAGCAAGAGAGAGAGAGAGGGAAAGCGAGAGAGAGACAGAGGGACAGTGAGAGAGAGAGACAGAGGGACAGTGAGAGAGAGAGAGAGAGAGGGACAGAGAGAGAGAGAGAGGGAGAGCGAGAGTGAGAGAGAGAGGAACAGTGAGAGAGAGAGAGAGAAAGGGACAGCGAGAGAGAGGGGGACAACGCGAGAGAGAGAGAGAGGGATGACCTAGAGAGAGAGAGAGAGAGACAACATGAGAGAGAAAGAGGGAGAGCGAGAGAGAGATAGAGACAGCGAGAGACAGAGAGGGATAGCGAGAGAGCGAGACGGACAGCGAGAGAGAGTGAGAGAGGGACAGCGAGAGAGAGAGAGACGGACAGCAAGAGAGAGGAGGGACAGCGAGAGAGAGAGAGAGGGACAGCAAGAGAGAGAGAGAGAGGGGAGATTGAGAGAGAGAGAGAGGGAAAGCGAGAGAGAGAGAGAGAGAGGGACAGTGAGAGAGAGGGACAGCGAGAGAGAGGGACAGCAAGAGAGCGAGAGAGGGACAGCGAGAGAGAGAGAGAGAGAGAGAGACAGTGTAAGAGAGAGGAGGACAGCGAGAGAGAGCGAGGGACAGCGAGAGAGAGAGAGAGAGACAGGGACAGCGAGAGAGAGAGAGTGGAGAGAGGGACAGCGAGAGAGGGAGAGAGAGAGAGAGACGGGACAGCGAGGAGAGAGAGAGAGAGAGGGGACAGCGAGAGAGAGAGAGAGAGAGAGAGGGGTCAGCGAGAGAGAGAGAGAGGGGGTCAGCGAGAGAGAGAGAGAGAGAGGGACAGCGAGAGAGAGAGTGAGAGAGGGGCAGCAAGAGAGAGAGAGAGAGAGAGGGACAGTGAGAGAGAGAGAGAGAGAGAGAGGGACAACACGAGAGAGAAGTAGGGAGAGCGAGAGAGAGATAGAGAAGGACAGCAAGAGAGAGATAGAGAGAGGGACAGCGAGAGAGAGAGAGAGAGAGAGGGACAGCGAGAGAGAGAGTGAGAGAGGTACAGCGAGAGAGAGAGAGAGAGAGAGCAGGAGAGTGAGAGAGAGTTGGAGGGACAGCGGAGAGACAGAGAGAGAGACAGCGAGAAAGAGATAGAGAGAGGGACAGCAAGAGAGAGGGATAGCGAGAGTGAGAGGGGAGGGACAGCGAGAGAGAGAGAGAGGGGTCAGCGAGAGAGAGAGAGAGGGTCAGCGAGAGAGAGAGAGAGAGAGGGACAGTGAGAGAGAGGGACAGCAAGACAGAGAGAGAGCGGGAAAGTGAGAAAGAGAGAGAGAGGGACATCGAGAGAGAGAGAGAGAGGGACAGTGAGAGATCGAGAGAGAGGGACAGTGAGAGAGAAGAGAGAAAGGGACAGCGAGAGAGAGAGACG
>JANJGN010004585.1:0-31877 GCA_026770705.1 Isurus oxyrinchus | reverse complement strand
TCTCTCAGTGTGTGTGTGTTATTCTCTCAGTGTGTGTGTGTTATTCTCTCAGTGTGTGTGTGTTATTCTCTCAGTGTGTGTGTGTTATTCTCTCAGTGTGTGTGTGTGTTATTCTCTCAGTGTGTGTGTGTGTTATTCTCTCAGTGTGTGTGCGTTATTCTCTCAGTGTGTGTGTGTTATTCTCTCAGTGTGTGTGTGTTATTCACTCAGTGTGTGTGTGTGTTATTCTCTCAGTGTGTGTGTGTTATTCTCTCAGTGTGTGTGTGTTATTCTCTCAGTGTGTGTGTGTTATTCTCTCAGTGTGTGTGTGTTATTCTCTCAGTGTGTGTGTGTTATTCTCTCAGTGTGTGTGTGTTATTCTCTCAGTGTGTGTGTGTTATTCTCTCAGTGTGTGTGTGTTATTCTCTCAGTGTGTGTGTGTTATTCTCTCAGTGTGTGTGTGTGTTATTCTCTCAGTGTGTGTGCGTTATTCTCTCAGTGTGTGTGTGTGTTATTCTCTCAGTGTGTGTGTGTTATTCTCTCAGTGTGTGTGTGTTATTCTCTCAGTGTGTGTGTGTTATTCTCTCAGTGTGTGTGTGTTATTCTCTCAGTGTGTGTGTGTTATTCTCTCAGTGTGTGTGTGTTATTCTCTCAGTGTGTGTGTGTTATTCTCTCAGTGCGTGTGTGTTATTCTCTCAGTGCGTGTGTGTTATTCTCTCAGTGTGTGTGTGTTATTCTCTCAGTGTGTGTGTGTTATTCTCTCAGTGTGTGTGTGTTATTCTCTCAGTGTGTGTGTGTGTTATTCTCTCAGTGTGTGTGTGTGTTATTCTCTCAGTGTGTGTGTGTTATTCTCTCAGTGTGTGTGTGTTATTCTCTCAGTGTGTGTGTGTTATTCTCTCAGTGTGTGTGTGTTATTCTCTCAGTGTGTGTGTGTTATTCTCTCAGTGTGTGTGTGTGTTATTCTCTCAGTGTGTGTGTGTGTTATTCTCTCAGTGTGTGTGTGTTATTCTCTCAGTGTGTGTGTGTTATTCTCTCAGTGTGTGTGTGTTATTCTCTCAGTGTGTGTGTGTGTTATTCTCTCAGTGTGTGTGTGTGTTATTCTCTCAGTGTGTGTGTGTTATTCTCTCAGTGTGTGTGTGTGTTATTCTCTCAGTGTGTGTGTGTTATTCTCTCAGTGTGTGTGTGTGTTATTCTCTCAGTGTGTGTGTGTTATTCTCTCAGTGCGTGTGTGTTATTCTCTCAGTGTGTGTGTGTTATTCTCTCAGTGTGTGTGTGTTATTCTCTCAGTGTGTGTGTGTTATTCTCTCAGTGTGTGTGTGTGTTATTCTCTCAGTGTGTGTGTGTTATTCTCTCAGTGTGTGTGTGTTATTCTCTCAGTGTGTGTGTGTGATTCTCTCAGTGTGTGTGTGTGTTATTCTCTCAGTGTGTGTGTGTTATTCTCTCAGTGTGTGTGTGTTATTCTCTCAGTGTGTGTGTGTTATTCTCTCAGTGCGTGTGTGTGTGTTATTCTCTCAGTGTGTGTGTGTGTTATTCTCTCAGTGTGTGTGTGTTATTCTCTCAGTGTGTGTGTGTTATTCTCTCAGTGTGTGTGTGTGTTATTCTCTCAGTGTGTGTGTGTTATTCTCTCAGTGTGTGTGTGTTATTCTCTCAGTGTGTGTGTGTTATTCTCTCAGTGTGTGTGTGTGTTATTCTCTCAGTGTGTGTGTGTTATTCTCTCAGTGTGTGTGTGTTATTCTCTCAGTGTGTGTGTGTTATTCTCTCAGTGTGTGTGTGTTATTCTCTCAGTGTGTGTGTGTGTTATTCTCTCAGTGTGTGTGTGTTATTCTCTCAGTGTGTGTGTGTTATTCTCTCAGTGTGTGTGTGTGTTATTCTCTCAGTGTGTGTGTGTTATTCTCTCAGTGTGTGTGTGTTATTCTCTCAGTGTGTGTGTGTTATTCTCTCAGTGTGTGTGTGTTATTCTCTCAGTGTGTGTGTGTGTTATTCTCTCAGTGTGTGTGTGTTATTCTCTCAGTGTGTGTGTGTTATTCTCTCAGTGTGTGTGTGTTATTCTCTCAGTGTGTGTGTGTTATTCTCTCAGTGTGTTTGTGTGTTATTCTCTCAGTGTGTGTGTGTTATTCTCTCAGTGTGTGTGTGTTATTCTCTCAGTGTGTGTGTGTGTTATTCTCTCAGTGTGTGTGTGTTATTCTCTCAGTGTGTGTGTGTTATTCTCTCAGTGTGTGTGTGTTATTCTCTCAGTGTGTGTGTGTTATTCTCTCAGTGTGTGTGTGTGTTATTCTCTCAGTGTGTGTGTGTGTTATTCTCTCAGTGTGTGTGTGTTATTCTCTCAGTGTGTGTGTGTGTTATTCTCTCAGTGTGTGTGTGTGTTATTCTCTCAGTGTGTGTGTGTTATTCTCTCAGTGTGTGTGTGTTATTCTCTCAGTGTGTGTGTGTTATTCTCTCAGTGTGTGTGTGTTACTCTCTCAGTGTGTGTGTGTTATTCTCTCAGTGTGTGTGTGTTATTCTCTCAGTGTGTGTGTGTGTTATTCTCTCAGTGTGTGTGTGTTATTCTCTCAGTGTGTGTGTGTTATTCTCTCAGTGTGTGTGCGTTATTCTCTCAGTGTGTGTGTGTTATTCTCTCAGTGTGTGTGTGTTATTCTCTCAGTGTGTGTGTGTTATTCTCTCAGTGTGTGTGTGTTATTCTCTCAGTGTGTGTGTGTTATTCTCTCAGTGTGTGTGTGTTATTCTCTCAGTGTGTGTGTGTTATTCTCTCAGTGTGTGTGTGTTATTCTCTCAGTGTGTGTGTGTTATTCTCTCAGTGTGTGTGTGTTATTCTCTCAGTGTGTGTGTGTTATTCTCTCAGTGTGTGTGTGTTATTCTCTCAGTGTGTGTGTGTTATTCTCTCAGTGTGTGTGTGTGTTATTCTCTCAGTGTGTGTGTGTTATTCTCTCAGTGTGTGTGTGTTATTCTCTCAGTGTGTGTGTGTTATTCTCTCAGTGTGTGTGTGTTATTCTCTCAGTGTGTGTGTGTTATTCTCTCAGTGTGTGTGTGTGTTATTCTCTCAGTGTGTGTGTGTTATTCTCTCAGTGTGTGTGTGTTATTCTCTCAGTGTGTGTGTGTGTTATTCTCTCAGTGTGTGTGTGTGTTATTCTCTCAGTGTGTGTGTGTTATTCTCTCAGTGTGTGTGTGTGTTATTCTCTCAGTGTGTGTGTGTTATTCTCTCAGTGTGTGTGTGTTATTCTCTCAGTGTGTGTGTGTTATTCTCTCAGTGTGTGTGTGTTATTCTCTCAGTGTCTGTGTGTGTTATTCTCTCAGTGTGTGTGTGTTATTCTCTCAGTGTGTGTGTGTTATTCTCTCAGTGTGTGTGTGTGTTATTCTCTCAGTGTGTGTGTGTTATTCTCTCAGTGTGTGTGTGTTATTCTCTCAGTGTGTGTGTGTTATTCTCTCAGTGTGTGTGTGTGTTATTCTCTCAGTGTGTGTGTGTTATTCTCTCAGTGTGTGTGTGTTATTCTCTCAGTGTGTGTGTGTTATTCTCTCAGTGTGTGTGTGTGTTATTCTCTCAGTGTGTGTGTGTTATTCTCTCAGTGTGTGTGTGTTATTCTCTCAGTGTGTGTGTGTTATTCTCTCAGTGTGTGTGTGTTATTCTCTCAGTGTGTGTGTGTGTTATTCTCTCAGTGTGTGTGTGTGTTATTCTCTCAGTGTGTGTGTGTTATTCTCTCAGTGTGTGTGTGTGTTATTCTCTCAGTGTGTGTGTGTGTTATTCTCTCAGTGTGAGTGTGTTATTCTCTCAGTGTGTGTGTGTTATTCTCTCAGTGTGTGTGTGTTATTCTCTCAGTGTGTGTGTGTGTTATTCTCTCAGTGTGTGTGTGTTATTCTCTCAGTGTGTGTGTGTTATTCTCTCAGTGTGTGTGTGTGTTATTCTCTCAGTGTGTGTGTGTTATTCTCTCAGTGTGTGTGTGTGTTATTCTCTCAGTGTGTGTGTGTTATTCTCTCAGTGTGTGTGTGTTATTCTCTCAGTGTGTGTGTGTGTTATTCTCTCAGTGTGTGTGTGTGTTATTCTCTCAGTGTGTGTGTGTGTTATTCTCTCAGTGTGTGTGTGTTATTCTCTCAGTGTGTGTGTGTGTTATTCTCTCAGTGTGTGTGTGTTATTCTCTCAGTGTGTGTGTGTTATTCTCTCAGTGTGTGTGTGTGTTATTCTCTCAGTGTGTGTGTGTGTTATTCTCTCAGTGTGTGTGTGTTATTCTCTCAGTGTGTGTGTGTTATTCTCTCAGTGCGTGTGTGTGTTATTCTCTCAGTGTGTGTGTGTTATTCTCTCAGTGTGTGTGTGTGTTATTCTCTCAGTGTGTGTGTGTTATTCTCTCAGTGTGTGTGTGTTATTCTCTCAGTGTGTGTGTGTTATTCTCTCAGTGTGTGTGTGTTATTCTCTCAGTGTGTGTGTGTTATTCTCTCAGTGTGTGTGTGTTATTCTCTCAGTGTGTGTGTGTTATTCTCTCAGTGTGTGTGTGTTATTCTCTCAGTGTGTGTGTGTTATTCTCTCAGTGTGTGTGTGTGTTATTCTCTCAGTGTGTGTGTGTTATTCTCTCAGTGTGTGTGTGTGTTATTCTCTCAGTGTGTGTGTGTTATTCTCTCAGTGTGTGTGTGTGTTATTCTCTCAGTGTGTGTGTGTTATTCTCTCAGTGTGTGTGTGTTATTCTCTCAGTGTGTGTGTGTTATTCTCTCAGTGTGTGTGTGTGTTATTCTCTCAGTGTGTGTGTGTTATTCTCTCAGTGTGTGTGTGTGTTATTCTCTCAGTGTGTGTGTGTTATTCTCTCAGTGTGTGTGTGTTATTCTCTCAGTGTGTGTGTGTGTTATTCTCTCAGTGTGTGTGTGTGTTATTCTCTCAGTGTGTGTGTGTTATTCTCTCAGTGTGTGTGTGTTATTCTCTCAGTGTGTGTGTGTTATTCTCTCAGTGTGTGTGTGTGTTATTCTCTCAGTGTGTGTGTGTTATTCTCTCAGTGTGTGTGTGTTATTCTCTCAGTGTGTGTGTGTTATTCTCTCAGTGTGTGTGTGTTATTCTCTCAGTGTGTGTGTGTTATTCTCTCAGTGTGTGTGTGTGTTATTCTCTCAGTGTGTGTGTGTTATTCTCTCAGTGTGTGTGTGTTATTCTCTCAGTGTGTGTGTGTGTTATTCTCTCAGTGTGTGTGTGTTATTCTCTCAGTGTGTGTGTGTTATTCTCTCAGTGTGTGTGTGTGTTATTCTCTCAGTGTGTGTGTGTGTTATTCTCTCAGTGTGTGTGTGTTATTCTCTCAGTGTGTGTGTGTTATTCTCTCAGTGTGTGTGTGTTATTCTCTCAGTGTGTGTGTGTTATTCTCTCAGTGTGTGTGTGTTATTCTCTCAGTGTGTGTGTGTGTTATTCTCTCAGTGTGTGTGTGTTATTCTCTCAGTGTGTGTGTGTTATTCTCTCAGTGTGTGTGTGTTATTCTCTCAGTGTGTGTGTGTTATTCTCTCAGTGTGTGTGTGTGTTATTCTCTCACTGTGTGTGTGTGTGTTATTCTCTCAGTGTGTGTGTGTTATTCTCTCAGTGTGTGTGTGTGTTATTCTCTCACTGTGTGTGTGTGTGTTATTCTCTCAGTGTGTGTGTGTTATTCTCTCAGTGTGTGTGTGTGTTATTCTCTCAGTGTGTGAGTGTTATTCTCTCAGTGTGTGTGTGTTATTCTCTCAGTGTGTGTGTGTTATTCTCTCAGTGTGTGTGTGTTATTCTCTCAGTGTGTGTGTGTTATTCTCTCAGTGTGTGTGTGTTATTCTCTCAGTGTGAGTGTGTTATTCTCTCAGTGTGTGTGTGTTATTCTCTCAGTGTGTGTGTGTTATTCTCTCAGTGTGTGTGTGTTATTCTCTCAGTGTGTGTGTGTTATTCTCTCAGTGTGTGTGTGTTATTCTCTCAGTGTGTGTGTGTTATTCTCTCAGTGTGTGTGTGTGTTATTCTCTCAGTGTGTGTGTGTTATTCTCTCAGTGTGTGTGTGTGTTATTCTCTCAGTGTGTGTGTGTTATTCTCTCAGTGTGTGTGTGTGTTATTCTCTCAGTGTGTGTGTGTTATTCTCTCAGTGTGTGTGTGTGTTATTCTCTCAGTGTGTGTGTGTGTTATTCTCTCAGTGTGTGTGTGTTATTCTCTCAGTGTGTGTGTGTTATTCTCTCAGTGTGTGTGTGTTATTCTCTCAGTGTGTGTGTGTTATTCTCTCAGTGTGTGTGCGTTATTCTCTCAGTGTGTGTGTGTTATTCTCTCAGTGTGTGTGTGTTATTCTCTCAGTGTGTGTGTGTTATTCTCTCAGTGTGTGTGTGTTATTCTCTCAGTGTGTGTGTGTGTTATTCTCTCAGTGTGTGTGTGTTATTCTCTCAGTGTGTGTGTGTTATTCTCTCAGTGTGTGTGTGTTATTCTCTCAGTGTGTGTGTGTTATTCTCTCAGTGTGAGTGTGTTATTCTCTCAGTGTGTGTGTGTGTTATTCTCTCAGTGTGTGTGTGTGTTATTCTCTCAGTGTGTGTGTGTGTTATTCTCTCAGTGTGTGTGTGTTATTCTCTCAGTGTGTGTGTGTGTTATTCTCTCAGTGTGTGTGTGTTATTCTCTCAGTGTGTGTGTGTGTTATTCTCTCAGTGTGTGTGTGTTATTCTCTCAGTGTGTGTGTGTTATTCTCTCAGTGTGTGTGTGTTATTCTCTCAGTGTGTGTGTGTGTTATTCTCTCAGTGTGTGTGTGTTATTCTCTCAGTGTGTGTGTGTTATTCTCTCAGTGTGTGTGTGTTATTCTCTCAGTGTGTGTGTGTTATTCTCTCAGTGTGTGTGTGTGTTATTCTCTCAGTGTGTGTGTGTTATTCTCTCAGTGTGTGTGTGTGTTATTCTCTCAGTGTGTGTGTTATTCTCTCAGTGTGTGTGTGTTATTCTCTCAGTGTGTGTGTGTGTTATTCTCTCAGTGTGTGTGTGTTATTCTCTCAGTGTGTGTGTGTGTTATTCTCTCAGTGTGTGTGTGTTATTCTCTCAGTGTGTGTGTGTTATTCTCTCAGTGTGTGTGTGTTATTCTCTCAGTGTGTGTGTGTGTTATTCTCTCAGTGTGTGTGTGTTATTCTCTCAGTGTGTGTGTGTTATTCTATCAGTGTATGTGTGTTATTCTCTCAGTGTGTGTGTGTGTTATTCTCTCAGTGTGTGTGTGTTATTCTCTCAGTGTGTGTGTGTTATTCTCTCAGTGTGTGTGTGTTATTGTCTCAGTGTGTGTGTGTTATTCTCTCAGTGTGTGTGTGTTATTCTCTCAGTGTGTGTGTGTTATTCTCTCAGTGTGTGTGTGTTATTGTCTCAGTGTGTGTGTGTTATTCTCTCAGTGTGTGTGTGTGTTATTCTCTCAGTGTGTGTGTGTTATTCTCTCAGTGTGTGTGTGTTATTCTCTCAGTGTGTGTGTGTGTTATTCTCTCAGTGTGTGTGTGTTATTCTCTCAGTGTGTGTGTGTTATTCTCTCAGTGCGTGTGTGTTATTCTCTCAGTGTGTGTGTGTTATTCTCTCAGTGTGTGTGTGTGTTATTCTCTCAGTGTGTGTGTGTTATTCTCTCAGTGTGTGTGTGTTATTCTCTCAGTGCGTGTGTGTTATTCTCTCAGTGCGTGTGTGTTATTCTCTCAGTGCGTGTGTGTGTTATTCTCTCAGTGTGTGTGTGTTATTCTCTCAGTGTGTGTGTGTTATTCTCTCAGTGTGTGTGTGTTATTCTCTCAGTGTGTGTGTGTTATTCTCTCAGTGTGTGTGTGTTATTCTCTCAGTGTGTGTGTGTTATTCTCTCAGTGTGTGTGTGTTATTCTCTCAGTGTGTGTGTGTGTTATTCTCTCAGTGTGTGTGTGTGTTATTCTCTCAGTGTGTGTGTGTTATTCTCTCAGTGTGTGTGTGTGTTATTCTCTCAGTGTGTGTGTGTTATTCTCTCAGTGTGTGTGTGTGTTATTCTCTCAGTGTGTGTGTGTTATTCTCTCAGTGTGTGTGTGTGTTATTCTCTCAGTGCGTGTGTGTTATTCTCTCAGTGTGTGTGTGTTATTCTCTCAGTGTGTGTGTGTTATTCTCTCAGTGTGTGTGTGTTATTCTCTCGGTGTGTGTGTGTTATTCTCTCGGTGTGTGTGTGTTATTCTCTCGGTGTGTGTGTGTTATTCTCTCAGTGCGTGTGTGTTATTCTCTCAGTGCGTGTGTGTTATTCTCTCAGTGCGTGTGTGTTATTCTCTCAGTGTGTGTGTGTTATTCTCTCAGTGTGTGTGTGTTATTCTCTCAGTGTGTGTGTGTTATTCTCTCAGTGCGTGTGCGTTATTCTCTCAGTGTGTGTGTGTTATTCTCTCAGTGTGTGTGTGTTATTCTCTCAGTGTGTGTGTGTGTTATTCTCTCAGTGTGTGTGTGTTATTCTCTCAGTGTGTGTGTGTGTTATTCTCTCAGTGTGTGTGTGTTATTCTCTCAGTGTGTGTGTGTGTTATTCTCTCAGTGTGTGTGTGTGTTATTCTCTCAGTGTGTGTGTGTTATTCTCTCAGTGTGTGTGTGTTATTCTCTCAGTGTGTGTGTGTTATTCTCTCAGTGTGTGTGTGTTATTCTCTCAGTGTGTGTGCGTTATTCTCTCAGTGTGTGTGTGTTATTCTCTCAGTGTGTGTGTGTTATTCTCTCAGTGTGTGTGTGTTATTCTCTCAGTGTGTGTGTGTTATTCTCTCAGTGTGTGTGTGTGTTATTCTCTCAGTGTGTGTGTGTTATTCTCTCAGTGTGTGTGTGTTATTCTCTCAGTGTGTGTGTGTTATTCTCTCAGTGTGTGTGTGTTATTCTCTCAGTGTGAGTGTGTTATTCTCTCAGTGTGTGTGTGTGTTATTCTCTCAGTGTGTGTGTGTGTTATTCTCTCAGTGTGTGTGTGTGTTATTCTCTCAGTGTGTGTGTGTTATTCTCTCAGTGTGTGTGTGTGTTATTCTCTCAGTGTGTGTGTGTTATTCTCTCAGTGTGTGTGTGTGTTATTCTCTCAGTGTGTGTGTGTTATTCTCTCAGTGTGTGTGTGTTATTCTCTCAGTGTGTGTGTGTTATTCTCTCAGTGTGTGTGTGTGTTATTCTCTCAGTGTGTGTGTGTTATTCTCTCAGTGTGTGTGTGTTATTCTCTCAGTGTGTGTGTGTTATTCTCTCAGTGTGTGTGTGTTATTCTCTCAGTGTGTGTGTGTGTTATTCTCTCAGTGTGTGTGTGTTATTCTCTCAGTGTGTGTGTGTGTTATTCTCTCAGTGTGTGTGTTATTCTCTCAGTGTGTGTGTGTTATTCTCTCAGTGTGTGTGTGTGTTATTCTCTCAGTGTGTGTGTGTTATTCTCTCAGTGTGTGTGTGTGTTATTCTCTCAGTGTGTGTGTGTTATTCTCTCAGTGTGTGTGTGTTATTCTCTCAGTGTGTGTGTGTTATTCTCTCAGTGTGTGTGTGTGTTATTCTCTCAGTGTGTGTGTGTTATTCTCTCAGTGTGTGTGTGTTATTCTATCAGTGTATGTGTGTTATTCTCTCAGTGTGTGTGTGTGTTATTCTCTCAGTGTGTGTGTGTTATTCTCTCAGTGTGTGTGTGTTATTCTCTCAGTGTGTGTGTGTTATTGTCTCAGTGTGTGTGTGTTATTCTCTCAGTGTGTGTGTGTTATTCTCTCAGTGTGTGTGTGTTATTCTCTCAGTGTGTGTGTGTTATTGTCTCAGTGTGTGTGTGTTATTCTCTCAGTGTGTGTGTGTGTTATTCTCTCAGTGTGTGTGTGTTATTCTCTCAGTGTGTGTGTGTTATTCTCTCAGTGTGTGTGTGTGTTATTCTCTCAGTGTGTGTGTGTTATTCTCTCAGTGTGTGTGTGTTATTCTCTCAGTGCGTGTGTGTTATTCTCTCAGTGTGTGTGTGTTATTCTCTCAGTGTGTGTGTGTGTTATTCTCTCAGTGTGTGTGTGTTATTCTCTCAGTGTGTGTGTGTTATTCTCTCAGTGCGTGTGTGTTATTCTCTCAGTGCGTGTGTGTTATTCTCTCAGTGCGTGTGTGTGTTATTCTCTCAGTGTGTGTGTGTTATTCTCTCAGTGTGTGTGTGTTATTCTCTCAGTGTGTGTGTGTTATTCTCTCAGTGTGTGTGTGTTATTCTCTCAGTGTGTGTGTGTTATTCTCTCAGTGTGTGTGTGTTATTCTCTCAGTGTGTGTGTGTTATTCTCTCAGTGTGTGTGTGTGTTATTCTCTCAGTGTGTGTGTGTGTTATTCTCTCAGTGTGTGTGTGTTATTCTCTCAGTGTGTGTGTGTGTTATTCTCTCAGTGTGTGTGTGTTATTCTCTCAGTGTGTGTGTGTGTTATTCTCTCAGTGTGTGTGTGTTATTCTCTCAGTGTGTGTGTGTGTTATTCTCTCAGTGCGTGTGTGTTATTCTCTCAGTGTGTGTGTGTTATTCTCTCAGTGTGTGTGTGTTATTCTCTCAGTGTGTGTGTGTTATTCTCTCGGTGTGTGTGTGTTATTCTCTCGGTGTGTGTGTGTTATTCTCTCGGTGTGTGTGTGTTATTCTCTCAGTGCGTGTGTGTTATTCTCTCAGTGCGTGTGTGTTATTCTCTCAGTGCGTGTGTGTTATTCTCTCAGTGTGTGTGTGTTATTCTCTCAGTGTGTGTGTGTTATTCTCTCAGTGTGTGTGTGTTATTCTCTCAGTGCGTGTGCGTTATTCTCTCAGTGTGTGTGTGTTATTCTCTCAGTGTGTGTGTGTTATTCTCTCAGTGTGTGTGTGTTATTCTCTCAGTGTGTGTGTGTTATTCTCTCAGTGTGTGTGTGTGTTATTCTCTCAGTGTGTGTGTGTGTTATTCTCTCAGTGTGTGTGTGTTATTCTCTCAGTGTGTGTGTGTTATTCTCTCAGTGTGTGTGTGTTATTCTCTCAGTGTGTGTGTGTGTTATTCTCTCAGTGTGTGTGTGTGTTATTCTCTCAGTGTGTGTGTGTTATTCTCTCAGTGTGTGTGTGTTATTCTCTCAGTGTGTGTGTGTGTTATTCTCTCAGTGTGTGTGTGTGTTATTCTCTCAGTGTGTGTGTGTGTTATTCTCTCAGTGTGTGTGTGTTATTCTCTCAGTGTGTGTGTGTTATTCTCTCAGTGTGTGTGTGTTATTCTCTCAGTGTGTGTGTGTTATTTTCTCAGTGTGTGTGTGTTATTCTCTCAGTGTGTGTGTGTGTTATTCTCTCAGTGTGTGTGTGTTATTCTCTCAGTGTGTGTGTGTGTTATTCTCTCAGTGTGTGTGTGTTATTCTCTCAGTGTGTGTGTGTTATTCTCTCAGTGTGTGTGTGTTATTCTCTCAGTGCGTGTGTGTAATTCTCTCAGTGTGTGTGTGTTATTCTCTCAGTGTGTGTGTGTTATTTTCTCAGTGTGTGTGTGTTATTCTCTCAGTGTGTGTGTGTGTTATTCTCTCAGTGCGTGTGTGTTATTCTCTCAGTGCGTGTGTGTTATTCTCTCAGTGTGTGTGTGTTATTCTCTCAGTGTGTGTGTGTTATTCTCTCAGTGTGTGTGTGTTATTCTCTCAGTGTGTGTGTGTTATTCTCTCAGTGTGTGTGTGTTATTCTCTCAGTGTGTGTGTGTTATTCTCTCAGTGTGTGTGTGTTATTCTCTCAGTGTGTGTGTGTGTTATTCTCTCAGTGTGTGTGCGTTATTCTCTCAGTGTGTGTGTGTGTTATTCTCTCAGTGTGTGTGTGTGTTATTCTCTCAGTGTGTGTGTGTTATTCTCTCAGTGTGTGTGTGTGTTATTCTCTCAGTGTGTGTGTGTTATTCTCTCAGTGTGTGTGTGTGTTATTCTCTCAGTGTGTGTGTGTGTTATTCTCTCAGTGTGTGTGTGTTATTCTCTCAGTGTGTGTGTGTTATTCTCTCAGTGTGTGTGTGTGTTATTCTCTCAGTGTGTGTGTGTTATTCTCTCAGTGTGTGTGTGTTATTCTCTCAGTGTGTGTGTGTGTTATTCTCTCAGTGTGTGTGTGTTATTCTCTCAGTGTGTGTGTGTTATTCTCTCAGTGTGTGTGTGTGTTATTCTCTCAGTGTGTGTGTGTTATTCTCTCAGTGTGTGTCTGTTATTCTCTCAGTGTGTGTGTGTTATTCTCTCAGTGTGTGTGTGTTATTCTCTCAGTGTGTGTGTGTTATTCTCTCAGTGTGTGTGTGTGTTATTCTCTCAGTGTGTGTGTGTTATTCTCTCAGTGTGTGTGTGTGTTATTCTCTCAGTGTGTGTGTGTGTTATTCTCTCAGTGTGTGTGTGTTATTCTCTCAGTGTGTGTGTGTTATTCTCTCAGTGTGTGTGTGTGTTATTCTCTCAGTGTGTGTGTGTGTTATTCTCTCAGTGCGTGTGTGTTATTCTCTCAGTGTGTGTGTGTGTTATTCTCTCAGTGTGTGTGTGTTATTCTCTCAGTGTGTGTGTGTTATTCTCTCAGTGTGTGTGTGTTATTCTCTCAGTGTGTGTGTGTTATTTTCTCAGTGTGTGTGTGTGTTATTCTCTCAGTGCGTGTGTGTTATTCTCTCAGTGTGTGTGTGTTATTCTCTCAGTGTGTGTGTGTTATTCTCTCAGTGTGTGTGTGTTATTCTCTCAGTGTGTGTGTGTTATTCTCTCAGTGTGTGTGTGTGTTATTCTCTCAGGTTGTGTGTGTTATTCTCTCAGTGTGTGTGTGTGTTATTCTCTCAGTGTGTGTGTGTTATTCTCTCAGTGTGTGTGTGTTATTCTCTCAGTGTGTGTGTGTTATTCTCTCAGTGTGTGTGTGTTATTCTCTCAGTGTGTGTGTGTTATTCTCTCAGTGTGTGTGTGTTATTCTCTCAGTGTGTGTGTGTTATTCTCTCAGTGTGTGTGTGTTATTCTCTCAGTGTGTGTGTGTTATTCTCTCAGTGTGTGTGTGTTATTCTCTCAGTGTGTGTGTGTGTTATTCTCTCAGTGTGTGTGTGTTATTCTCTCAGTGTGTGTGTGTTATTCTCTCAGTGTGTGTGTGTTATTCTCTCAGTGTGTGTGTGTTATTCTCTCAGTGTGTGTGCGTGTTATTCTCTCAGTGTGTGTGTGTGTTATTCTCTCAGTGTGTGTGTGTTATTCTCTCAGTGTGTGTGTGTTATTCTCTCAGTGTGTGTGTGTGTTATTCTCTCAGTGTGTGTGTGTTATTCTCTCAGTGTGTGTGTGTGTTATTCTCTCAGTGTGTGTGTGTTATTCTCTCAGTGTGTGTGTGTGTTATTCTCTCAGTGTGTGTGTGTTATTCTCTCAGTGTGTGTGTGTGTTATTCTCTCAGTGTGTGTGTGTTATTCTCTCTCAGTGTGTGTGTGTTATTCTCTCAGTGTGTGTGTGTTATTCTCTCAGTGTGTGTGTGTTATTCTCTCAGTGTGTGTGTGTTATTCTCTCAGTGTGTGTGTGTGTTATTCTCTCAGTGTGTGTGTGTGTTATTCTCTCAGTGTGTGTGTGTGTTATTCTCTCAGTGTGTGTGTGTTATTCTCTCAGTGTGTGTGTGTGTTATTCTCTCAGTGTGTGTGTGTGTTATTCTCTCAGTGTGTGTGTGTTATTCTCTCAGTGTGTGTGTGTGTTATTCTCTCAGTGTGTGTGTGTTATTCTCTCAGTGTGTGTGTGTTATTTTCTCAGTGTGTGTGTGTGTTATTCTCTCAGTGTGTGTGTGTTATTCTCTCAGTGTGTGTGTGTTATTCTCTCAGTGCGTGTGTGTAATTCTCTCAGTGTGTGTGTGTTATTCTCTCAGTGTGTGTGTGTTATTCTCTCAGTGTGTGTGTGTTATTCTCTCAGTGTGTGTGTGTGTTATTCTCTCAGTGTGTGTGTGTTATTCTCTCAGTGCGTGTGTGTTATTCTCTCAGTGTGTGTGTGTTATTCTCTCAGTGTGTGTGTGTTATTCTCTCAGTGTGTGTGTGTTATTCTCTCAGTGTGTGTGTGTTATTCTCTCAGTGTGTGTGTGTTATTCTCTCAGTGTGTGTGTGTTATTCTCTCAGTGTGTGTGTGTTATTCTCTCAGTGTGTGTGTGTGTTATTCTCTCAGTGTGTGTGCGTTATTCTCTCAGTGTGTGTGTGTGTTATTCTCTCAGTGTGTGTGTGTGTTATTCTCTCAGTGTGTGTGTGTTATTCTCTCAGTGTGTGTGTGTGTTATTCTCTCAGTGTGTGTGTGTTATTCTCTCAGTGTGTGTGTGTGTTATTCTCTCAGTGTGTGTGTGTGTTATTCTCTCAGTGTGTGTGTGTTATTCTCTCAGTGTGTGTGTGTTATTCTCTCAGTGTGTGTGTGTGTTATTCTCTCAGTGTGTGTGTGTTATTCTCTCAGTGTGTGTGTGTTATTCTCTCAGTGTGTGTGTGTGTTATTCTCTCAGTGTGTGTGTGTTATTCTCTCAGTGTGTGTGTGTTATTCTCTCAGTGTGTGTGTGTTATTCTCTCAGTGTGTGTGTGTGTTATTCTCTCAGTGTGTGTGTGTTTTTCTCTCAGTGTGTGTGTGTTATTCTCTCAGTGTGTGTGTGTTATTCTCTCAGTGTGTGTGTGTTATTCTCTCAGTGTGTGTGCGTTATTCTCTCAGTGTGTGTGTGTTATTCTCTCAGTGTGTGTGTGTGTTATTCTCTCAGTGTGTGTGTGTGTTATTCTCTCAGTGTGTGTGTGTTATTCTCTCAGTGTGTGTGTGTTATTCTCTCAGTGTGTGTGTGTTATTCTCTCAGTGTGTGTGTGTGTTATTCTCTCAGTGTGTGTGTGTTATTCTCTCAGTGTGTGTGTGTTATTGTCTCAGTGTGTGTGTGTGTTATTCTCTCAGTGTGTGTGTGTTATTCTCTCAGTGTGTGTGTGTGTTATTCTCTCAGTGTGTGTGTGTTATTCTCTCAGTGTGTGTGTGTGTTATTCTCTCAGTGTGTGTGTGTTATTCTCTCAGTGTGTGTGTGTTATTCTCTCAGTGTGTGTGTGTTATTGTCTCAGTGTGTGTGTGTGTTATTCTCTCAGTGTGTGTGTGTTATTCTCTCAGTGTGTGTGTGTTATTCTCTCAGTGTGTGTGTGTTATTCTCTCAGTGTGTGTGTGTTATTCTCTCAGTGTGTGTGTGTTATTCTCTCAGTGTGTGTGTGTTATTCTCTCAGTGTGTGTGTGTTATTGTCTCAGTGTGTGTGTGTGTTATTCTCTCAGTGTGTGTGTGTTATTCTCTCAGTGTGTGTGTGTTATTGTCTCAGTGTGTGTGTGTGTTATTCTCTCAGTGTGTGTGTGTTATTCTCTCAGTGTGTGTGTGTGTTATTCTCTCAGTGTGTGTGTGTTATTCTCTCAGTGTGTGTGTGTGTTATTCTCTCAGTGTGTGTGTGTTATTCTCTCAGTGTGTGTGTGTGTTATTCTCTCAGTGTGTGTGTGTTATTCTCTCAGTGTGTGTGTGTTATTCTCTCAGTGTGTGTGTGTTATTCTCTCAGTGTGTGTGTGTGTTATTCTCTCAGTGTGTGTGTGTTATTCTCTCAGTGTGTGTGTGTTATTCTCTCAGTGTGTGTGTGTGTTATTCTCTCAGTGTGTGTGTGTTATTCTCTCAGTGTGTGTGTGTTATTCTCTCAGTGTGTGTGTGTTATTCTCTCAGTGTGTGTGTGTTATTCTCTCAGTGTGTGTGTGTTATTCTCTCAGTGTGTGTGTGTTACTCTCTCAGTGTGTGTGTGTTATTCTCTCAGTGTGTGTGTGTTATTCTCTCAGTGTGTGTGTGTGTTACTCTCTCAGTGTGTGTGTGTTATTCTCTCAGTGTGTGTGTGTTATTCTCTCAGTGTGTGTGTGTGTTATTCTCTCAGTGTGTGTGTGTTATTCTCTCAGTGTGTGTGTGTTATTCTCTCAGTGTGTGTGTGTTATTATCTCAGTGTGTGTGTGTTACTCTCTCAGTGTGTGTGTGTTATTCTCTCAGTGTGTGTGTGTTATTCTCTCAGTGTGTGTGTGTGTTATTCTCTCAGTGTGTGTGTGTTATTCTCTCAGTGTGTGTGTGTTATTCTCTCAGTGTGTGTGTGTGTTATTCTCTCAGTGTGTGTGTGTTATTCTCTCAGTGTGTGTGTGTTATTCTCTCAGTGTGTGTGTGTTATTATCTCAGTGTGTGTGTGTTACTCTCTCAGTGTGTGTGTGTTATTCTCTCAGTGTGTGTGTGTTATTCTCTCAGTGTGTGTGTGTGTTATTCTCTCAGTGTGTGTGTGTTATTCTCTCAGTGTGTGTGTGTGTTATTCTCTCAGTGTGTGTGTGTTATTCTCTCAGTGTGTGTGTGTGTTATTCTCTCAGTGTGTGTGTGTTATTCTCTCAGTGTGTGTGTGTTATTCTCTCAGTGTGTGTGTGTGTTATTCTCTCAGTGTGTGTGTGTTATTCTCTCAGTGTGTGTGTGTGTTACTCTCTCAGTGTGTGTGTGTGTTATTCTCTCAGTGTGTGTGTGTTATTCTCTCAGTGTGTGTGTGTTATTCTCTCAGTGTGTGTGTGTGTTATTCTCTCAGTGTGTGTGTGTTATTCTCTCAGTGTGTGTGTGTTATTCTCTCAGTGTGTGTGTGTTATTCTCTCAGTGTGTGTGTGTGTTATTCTCTCAGTGTGTGTGTGTTATTCTCTCAGTGTGTGTGTGTGTTATTCTCTCAGTGTGTGTGTGTTATTCTCTCAGTGTGTGTGTGTGTTATTCTCTCAGTGTGTGTGTGTTATTCTCTCAGTGTGTGTGTGTGTTATTCTCTCAGTGTGTGTGTGTTATTCTCTCAGTGTGTGTGTGTTATTCTCTCAGTGTGTGTGTGTTATTCTCTCAGTGTGTGTGTGTGTTATTCTCTCAGTGTGTGTGTGTTATTCTCTCAGTGTGTGTGTGTTATTCTCTCAGTGTGTGTGTGTTATTCTCTCAGTGTGTGTGTGTTATTCTCTCAGTGTGTGTGTGTTATTCTCTCAGTGTGTGTGTGTGTTATTCTCTCAGTGTGTGTGTGTGTTATTCTCTCAGTGTGTGTGTGTTATTCTCTCAGTGTGTGTGTGTTATTCTCTCAGTGTGTGTGTGTGTTATTCTCTCAGTGTGTGTGTGTTATTCTCTCAGTGTGTGTGTGTTATTCTCTCAGTGTGTGTGTGTGTTATTCTCTCAGTGTAGTGTGTATTTCTCTCAGTGTGTGTGTGTTATTCTCTCAGTGTGTGTGTGTTATTCTCTCAGTGTGTGTGTGTGTTATTCTCTCAGAGTGTGTGTTATTCTCTCAGTGTGTGTGTGTTATTCTCTCAGTGTGTGTGTGTTATTCTCTCAGTGTGTGTGTGTGTTATTCTCTCAGTGTGTGTGTGTTATTCTCTCAGTGTGTGTGTGTGTTATTCTCTCAGTGTGTGTGTGTGTTATTCTCTCAGTGTGTGTGTGTTATTCTCTCAGTGTGTGTGTGTGTTATTCTCTCAGTGTGTGTGTGTTATTCTCTCAGTGTGTGTGTGTTATTCTCTCAGTGTGTGTGTGTTATTCTCTCAGTGTGTGTGTGTTATTCTCTCAGTGTGTGTGTGTTATTCTCTCAGTGTGTGTGTGTGTTATTCTCTCAGTGTGTGTGTGTGTTATTCTCTCAGTGTGTGTGTGTTATTCTCTCAGTGTGTGTGTGTTATTCTCTCAGTGTGTGTGTGTGTTATTCTCTCAGTGTGTGTGTGTGTTATTCTCTCAGTGTGTGTGTGTGTTATTCTCTCAGTGTGTGTGTGTTATTCTCTCAGTGTGTGTGTGTTATTCTCTCAGTGTGTGTGTGTTATTCTCTCAGTGTGTGTGTGTTATTCTCTCAGTGTGTCTGTGTGTTATTCTCTCAGTGTGTGTGTGTTATTCTCTCAGTGTGTGTGTGTTATTCTCTCAGTGTGTGTGTGTGTTATTCTCTCAGTGTGTGTGTGTGTTATTCTCTCAGTGTGTGTGTGTGTTATTCTCTCAGTGTGTGTGTGTTATTCTCTCAGTGTGTGTGTGTTATTCTCTCAGTGTGTGTGTGTTATTCTCTCAGTGTGTGTGTGTGTTATTCTCTCAGTGTGTGTGTGTTATTCTCTCAGTGTGTGTGTGTTATTCTCTCAGTGTGTGTGTGTGTTATTCTCTCAGTGTGTGTGTGTTATTCTCTCAGTGTGTGTGTGTTATTCTCTCAGTGTGTGTGTGTGTTATTCTCTCAGTGTGAGTGTGTGTTATTGTCTCAGTGTGTGTGTGTTATTCTCTCAGTGTGTGTGTGTTATTCTCTCAGTGTGTGTGTGTTATTCTCTCAGTGTGTGTGTGTGTTATTCTCTCAGTGCGTGTGTGTTATTCTCTCAGTGTGTGTGTGTTATTCTCTCAGTGTGTGTGTGTGTTATTCTCTCAGTGCGTGTGTGTTATTCTCTCAGTGTGTGTGTGTTATTCTCTCAGTGTGTGTGTGTGTTATTCTCTCAGTGCGTGTGTGTTATTCTCTCAGTGTGTGTGTGTTATTCTCTCAGTGTGTGTGTGTGTTATTCTCTCAGTGCGTGTGTGTTATTCTCTCAGTGTGTGTGTGTTATTGTCTCAGTGTGTGTGTGTGTTATTCTCTCAGTGTGTGTGTGTGTTATTCTCTCAGTGTGTGTGTGTTATTCTCTCAGTGTGTGTGTGTTATTCTCTCAGTGTGTGTGTGTGTTATTCTCTCAGTGTGTGTGTGTTATTCTCTCAGTGTGTGTGTGTTATTCTCTCAGTGTGTGTGTGTTATTCTCTCAGTGTGTGTGTGTGTTATTCTCTCAGTGTGTGTGTGTTATTCTCTCAGTGTGTGTGTGTGTTATTCTCTCAGTGTGTGTGTGTGTTATTCTCTCAGTGTGTGTGTGTGTTATTCTCTCAGTGTGTGTGTGTTATTCTCTCAGTGTGTGTGTGTTATTCTCTCAGTGTGTGTGTGTTATTCTCTCAGTGTGTGTGTGTTATTCTCTCAGTGTGTGTGTGTTATTCTCTCAGTGTGTGTGTGTTATTCTCTCAGTGTGTGTGTGTGTTATTCTCTCAGTGTGTGTGTGTGTTATTCTCTCAGTGTGTGTGTGTTATTCTCTCAGTGTGTGTGTGTTATTCTCTCAGTGTGTGTGTGTTATTCTCTCAGTGTGTGTGTGTGTTATTGTCTCAGTGTGTGTGTGTTATTCTCTCAGTGTGTGTGTGTTATTCTCTCAGTGTGTGTGTGTGTTATTCTCTCAGTGTGTGTGTGTTACTCTCTCAGTGTGTGTGTGTTATTCTCTCAGTGTGTGTGTGTTATTCTCTCAGTGTGTGTGTGTGTTATTCTCTCAGTGTGTGTGTGTTATTCTCTCAGTGTGTGTGTGTGTTATTCTCTCAGTGTGTGTGTGTTATTCTCTCAGTGTGTGTGTGTTATTCTCTCAGTGTGTGTGTGTTATTCTCTCAGTGTGTGTGTGTGTTATTCTCTCAGTGTGTGTGTGTTATTCTCTCAGTGTGTGTGTGTTATTCTCTCAGTGTGTGTGTGTGTTATTCTCTCAGTGTGTGTGTGTTATTCTCTCAGTGTGTGTGTGTTATTCTCTCAGTGTGTGTGTGTTATTCTCTCAGTGTGTGTGTGTTATTCTCTCAGTGTGTGTGTGTTATTCTCTCAGTGTGTGTGTGTGTTATTCTCTCAGTGTGTGTGTGTTATTCTCTCAGTGTGTGTGTGTTATTCTCTCAGTGTGTGTGTGTTATTCTCTCAGTGTGTGTGTGTTATTCTCTCAGTGTGTGTGTGTTATTCTCTCAGTGTGTGTGTGTTATTCTCTCAGTGTGTGTGTGTGTTATTCTCTCAGTGTGTGTGTGTTATTCTCTCAGTGTGTGTGTGTTATTCTCTCAGTGTGTGTGTGTTATTCTCTCAGTGTGTGTGTGTGTTATTCTCTCAGTGTGTGTGTGTTATTCTCTCAGTGTGTGTGTGTTATTCTCTCAGTGTGTGTGTGTGTTATTCTCTCAGTGTGTGTGTGTTATTCTCTCAGTGTGTGTGTGTTATTCTCTCAGTGTGTGTGTGTTATTCTCTCAGTGTGTGTGTGTTATTCTCTCAGTGTGTGTGTGTTATTCTCTCAGTGTGTGTGTGTTATTCTCTCAGTGTGTGTGTGTTATTCTCTCAGTGTGTGTGTGTTATTCTCTCAGTGTGTGTGTGTTATTCTCTCAGTGTGTGTGTGTTATTCTCTCAGTGTGTGTGTGTTATTCTCTCAGTGTGTGTGCGTTATTCTCTCAGTGTGTGTGTGTTATTCTCTCAGTGTGTGTGTGTTATTCTCTCAGTGTGTGTGTGTGTTATTCTCTCAGTGTGTGTGTGTTATTCTCTCAGTGTGTGTGTGTTATTCTCTCAGTGTGTGTGTGTGTTATTCTCTCAGTGTGTGTGTGTTATTCTCTCAGTGTGTGTGTGTTATTCTCTCAGTGTGTGTGTGTTATTCTCTCAGTGTGTGTGTGTGTTATTCTCTCAGTGTGTGTGTGTTATTCTCTCAGTGTGTGTGTGTGTTATTCTCTCAGTGTGTGTGTGTTATTCTCTCAGTGTGTGTGTGTTATTCTCTCAGTGTGTGTGTGTTATTCTCTCCGTGTGTGTGTGTGTTATTCTCTCAGTGTGTGTGTGTTATTCTCTCAGTGTGTGTGTGTTATTCTCTCAGTGTGTGTGTGTGTTATTCTCTCAGTGTGTGTGTGTTATTCTCTCAGTGTGTGTGTGTGTTATTCTCTCAGTGTGTGTGTGTTATTCTCTCAGTGTGTGTGTGTTATTCTCTCAGTGTGTGTGTGTGCTATTCTCTCAGTGTGTGTGTGTTATTCTCTCAGTGTGTGTGTGTGTTATTCTCTCAGTGTGTGTGTGTTATTCTCTCAGTGTGTGTGTGTTATTCTCTCAGTGTGTGTGTGTGTTATTCTCTCAGTGTGTGTGTGTTATTCTCTCAGTGTGTGTGTGTTATTCTCTCAGTGTGTGTGTGTTATTCTCTCAGTGTGTGTGTGTTATTGTCTCAGTGTGTGTGTGTTATTCTCTCAGTGTGTGTGTGTGTTATTCTCTCAGTGTGTGTGTGTTATTCTCTCAGTGTGTGTGTGTTATTCTCTCAGTGTGTGTGTGTTATTCTCTCAGTGTGTGTGTGTTATTCTCTCAGTGTGTGTGTGTGTTATTCTCTCAGTGTGTGTGCGTTATTCTCTCAGTGTGTGTGTGTTATTCTCTCAGTGTGTGTGTGTGTTATTCTCTCAGTGTGTGTGTGTTATTCTCTCAGTGTGTGTGTGTGTTATTCTCTCAGTGTGTGTGTGTGTTATTCTCTCAGTGTGTGTGTGTGTTATTCTCTCAGTGTGTGTGTGTTATTCTCTCAGTGTGTGTGTGTTATTCTCTCAGTGTGTGTGTTATTCTCTCAGTGTGTGTGTGTTATTCTCTCAGTGTGTGTGTGTTATTCTCTCAGTGTGTGTGTGTGTTATTCTCTCAGTGTGTGTGTGTGTTATTCTCTCAGTGTGTGTGTGTTATTCTCTCAGTGTGTGTGTGTGTTATTCTCTCAGTGTGTGTGTGTTATTCTCTCAGTGTGTGTGTGTGTTATTCTCTCAGTGTGTGTGTGCGTTATTCTCTCAGTGTGTGTGCGTTATTCTCTCAGTGTGTGTGTGTGTTATTCTCTCAGTGTGTGTGTGTTATTCTCTCAGTGTGTGTGTGTGTTATTCTCTCAGTGTGTGTGTGTTATTCTCTCAGTGTGTGTGTGTTATTCTCTCAGTGTGTGTGTGTGTTATTCTCTCAGTGTGTGTGTGTTATTCTCTCAGTGTGTGTGTGTTATTCTCTCAGTGTGTGTGTGTGTTATTCTCTCAGTGTGTGTGTGTTATTCTCTCAGTGTGTGTGTGTTATTCTCTCAGTGTGTGTGTGTTATTCTCTCACTGTGTGTGTGTTATTCTCTCAGTGTGTGTCTGTTATTCTCTCAGTGTGTGTGTGTGTTATTCTCTCAGTGTGTGTGTGTGTTATTCTCTCAGTGTGTGTGTGTTATTCTCTCAGTGTGTGTGTGTTATTCTCTCAGTGTGTGTGTGTTATTCTCTCAGTGTGTGTGTGTGTTATTGTCTCAGTGTGTGTGTGTTATTCTCTCAGTGTGTGTGTGTTATTCTCTCAGTGTGTGTGTGTTATTCTCTCAGTGTGTGTGTGTTATTCTCTCAGTGTGTGTGTGTGTTATTCTCTCAGTGTGTGTGTGTTATTCTCTCAGTGTGTGTGTGTGTTATTCTCTCAGTGTGTGTGTGTGTTATTCTCTCAGTGTGTGTGTGTTATTCTCTCAGTGTGTGTGTGTTATTCTCTCAGTGTGTGTGTGTGTTATTCTCTCAGTGTGTGTGTGTTATTCTCTCAGTGTGTGTGTGTTATTCTCTCAGTGTGTGTGTGTTATTCTCTCAGTGTGTGTGTGTTATTCTCTCAGTGTGTGTGTGTGTTATTCTCTCAGTGTGTGTGTGTTATTCTCTCAGTGTGTGTGTGTTATTCTCTCAGTGTGTGTGTGTTATTCTCTCAGTGTGTGTGTGTGTTATTCTATCAGTGTGTGTGTGTTATTCTCTCAGTGTGTGTGTGTGTTATTCTCTCAGTGTGTGTGTGTGTTATTCTCTCAGTGTGTGTGTGTTATTCTCTCAGTGTGTGTGTGTTATTCTCTCAGTGTGTGTGTGTTATTCTCTCAGTGTGTGTGTGTGTTATTCTCTCAGTGTGTGTGTGTTATTCTCTCAGTGTGTGTGTGTTATTCTCTCAGTGTGTGTGTGTTATTCTCTCAGTGTGTGTGTGTGTTATTCTCTCAGTGTGTGTGTGTTATTCTCTCAGTGTGTGTGTGTTATTCTCTCAGTGTGTGTGTGTGTTATTCTCTCAGTGTGTGTGTGTTATTGTCTCAGTGTGTGTGTGTTATTCTCTCAGTGTGTGTGTGTGTTATTCTCTCAGTGTGTGTGTGTTATTCTCTCAGTGTGTGTGTGTTATTCTCTCAGTGTGTGTGTGTTATTCTCTCAGTGTGTGTGTGTGTTATTCTCTCAGTGTGTGTGTGTTATTCTCTCAGTGTGTGTGTGTGTTATTCTCTCAGTGTGTGTGTGTTATTCTCTCAGTGTGTGTGTGTTATTCTCTCAGTGTGTGTGTGTGTTATTCTCTCAGTGTGTGTGTGTTATTCTCTCAGTGTGTGTGTGTTATTCTCTCAGTGTGTGTGTGTTATTCTCTCAGTGTGTGTGTGTTATTCTCTCAGTGTGTGTGTGTTATTCTCTCAGTGTGTGTGTGTGTTATTCTCTCAGTGTGTGTGTGTTATTCTCTCAGTGTGTGTGTGTGTTATTCTCTCAGTGTGTGTGTGTTATTCTCTCAGTGTGTGTGTGTTATTCTCTCAGTGTGTGTGTGTGTTATTCTCTCAGTGTGTGTGTGTTATTCTCTCAGTGTGTGTGTGTTATTCTCTCAGTGTGTGTGTGTTATTCTCTCAGTGTGTGTGTGTTATTCTCTCAGTGTGTGTGTGTTATTCTCTCAGTGTGTGTGCGTTATTCTCTCAGTGTGTGTGTGTTATTCTCTCAGTGTGTGTGTGTTATTCTCTCAGTGTGTGTGTGTGTTATTCTCTCAGTGTGTGTGTGTTATTCTCTCAGTGTGTGTGTGTGTTATTCTCTCAGTGTGTGTGTGTTATTCTCTCAGTGTGTGTGTGTTATTCTCTCAGTGTGTGTGTGTTATTCTCTCAGTGTGTGTGTGTGTTATTCTCTCAGTGTGTGTGTGTTATTCTCTCAGTGTGTGTGTGTGTTATTCTCTCAGTGTGTGTGTGTTATTCTCTCAGTGTGTGTGTGTTATTCTCTCAGTGTGTGTGTGTTATTCTCTCCGTGTGTGTGTGTGTTATTCTCTCAGTGTGTGTGTGTTATTCTCTCAGTGTGTGTGTGTTATTCTCTCAGTGTGTGTGTGTGTTATTCTCTCAGTGTGTGTGTGTTATTCTCTCAGTGTGTGTGTGTGTTATTCTCTCAGTGTGTGTGTGTTATTCTCTCAGTGTGTGTGTGTTATTCTCTCAGTGTGTGTGTGTGTTATTCTCTCAGTGTGTGTGTGTTATTCTCTCAGTGTGTGTGTGTGTTATTCTCTCAGTGTGTGTGTGTTATTCTCTCAGTGTGTGTGTGTTATTCTCTCAGTGTGTGTGTGTTATTCTCTCAGTGTGTGTGTGTGTTATTCTCTCAGTGTGTGTGTGTTATTCTCTCAGTGTGTGTGTGTTATTCTCTCAGTGTGTGTGTGTTATTCTCTCAGTGTGTGTGTGTTATTGTCTCAGTGTGTGTGTGTTATTCTCTCAGTGTGTGTGTGTGTTATTCTCTCAGTGTGTGTGTGTTATTCTCTCAGTGTGTGTGTGTTATTCTCTCAGTGTGTGTGTGTTATTCTCTCAGTGTGTGTGTGTTATTCTCTCAGTGTGTGTGTGTGTTATTCTCTCAGTGTGTGTGCGTTATTCTCTCAGTGTGTGTGTGTTATTCTCTCAGTGTGTGTGTGTGTTATTCTCTCAGTGTGTGTGTGTTATTCTCTCAGTGTGTGTGTGTGTTATTCTCTCAGTGTGTGTGTGTGTTATTCTCTCAGTGTGTGTGTGTGTTATTCTCTCAGTGTGTGTGTGTGTTATTCTCTCAGTGTGTGTGTGTTATTCTCTCAGTGTGTGTGTGTTATTCTCTCAGTGTGTGTGTGTTATTCTCTCAGTGTGTGTGTTATTCTCTCAGTGTGTGTGTGTTATTCTCTCAGTGTGTGTGTGTTATTCTCTCAGTGTGTGTGTGTGTTATTCTCTCAGTGTGTGTGTGTGTTATTCTCTCAGTGTGTGTGTGTTATTCTCTCAGTGTGTGTGTGCGTTATTCTCTCAGTGTGTGTGTGTTATTCTCTCAGTGTGTGTGTGTTATTCTCTCAGTGTGTGTGTGTTATTCTCTCAGTGTGTGTGTGTGTTATTCTCTCAGTGTGTGTGTGTTATTCTCTCAGTGTGTGTGTGTTATTCTCTCAGTGTGTGTGTGTTATTCTCTCAGTGTGTGTGTGTTATTCTCTCAGTGTGTGTGTGTTATTCTCTCAGTGTGTGTGTGTTATTCTCTCAGTGTGTGTGTGTGTTATTCTCTCAGTGTGTGTGTGCGTTATTCTCTCAGTGTGTGTGCGTTATTCTCTCAGTGTGTGTGTGTTATTCTCTCAGTGTGTGTGTGTTATTCTCTCAGTGTGTGTGTGTTATTGTCTCAGTGTGTGTGTGTGTTATTCTCTCAGTGTGTGTGTGTTATTCTCTCAGTGTGTGTGTGTTATTCTCTCAGTGTGTGTGTGTTATTCTCTCAGTGTGTGTGTGTTATTCTCTCAGTGTGTGTGTGTTATTCTCTCAGTGTGTGTGTGTGTTATTCTCTCAGTGTGTGTGTGTGTTATTCTCTCAGTGTGTGTGTGTTATTCTCTCAGTGTGTGTGTGTGTTATTCTCTCAGTGTGTGTGTGTTATTCTCTCAGTGTGTGTGTGTTATTCTCTCAGTGTGTGTGTGTGTTATTCTCTCAGTGTGTGTGTGTTATTCTCTCAGTGTGTGTGTGTTATTCTCTCAGTGTGTGTGTGTGTTATTCTCTCAGTGTGTGTGTGTTATTCTCTCAGTGTGTGTGTGTTATTCTCTCAGTGTGTGTGTGTTATTCTCTCACTGTGTGTGTGTGTGTTATTCTCTCAGTGTGTGTGTGTTATTCTCTCAGTGTGTGTGTGTTATTCTCTCAGTGTGTGTGTGTTATTCTCTCAGTGTGTGTGTGTTATTCTCTCAGTGTGTGTGTGTTATTCTCTCAGTGTGTGTGTGTTATTCTCTCAGTGTGTGTCTGTTATTCTCTCAGTGTGTGTGTGTGTTATTCTCTCAGTGTGTGTGTGTGTTATTCTCTCAGTGTGTGTGTGTTATTCTCTCAGTGTGTGTGTGTTATTCTCTCAGTGTGTGTGTGTTATTCTCTCAGTGTGTGTGTGTTATTCTCTCAGTGTGTGTGTGTGTTATTGTCTCAGTGTGTGTGTGTTATTCTCTCAGTGTGTGTGTGTTATTCTCTCAGTGTGTGTGTGTGTTATTCTCTCAGTGTGTGTGTGTTATTCTCTCAGTGTGTGTGTGTTATTCTCTCAGTGTGTGTGTGTTATTCTCTCAGTGTGTGTGTGTGTTATTCTCTCAGTGTGTGTGTGTTATTCTCTCAGTGCGTGTGTGTTATTCTCTCAGTGTGTGTGTGTTATTCTCTCAGTGTGTGTGTGTTATTCTCTCAGTGTGTGTGTGTGTTATTCTCTCAGTGTGTGTGTGTGTTATTCTCTCAGTGTGTGTGTGTTATTCTCTCAGTGTGTGTGTGTGTTATTCTCTCAGTGTGTGTGTGTTATTCTCTCAGTGTGTGTGTGTTATTCTCTCAGTGTGTGTGTGTTATTCTCTCAGTGTGTGTGTGTGTTATTCTCTCAGTGTGTGTGTGTGTTATTCTCTCAGTGCGTGTGTGTTATTCTCTCAGTGTGTGTGTGTTATTCTCTCAGTGTGTGTGTGTTATTCTCTCAGTGTGTGTGTGTGTTATTCTCTCAGTGTGTGTGTGTGTTATTCTCTCAGTGTGTGTGTGTTATTCTCTCAGTGTGTGTGTGTGTTATTCTCTCAGTGTGTGTGTGTTATTCTCTCAGTGTGTGTGTGTTATTCTCTCAGTGTGTGTGTGTGTTATTCTCTCAGTGTGTGTGTGTTATTCTCTCAGTGTGTGTGTGTTATTCTCTCAGTGTGTGTGTGTTATTCTCTCAGTGTGTGTGTGTTATTCTCTCAGTGTGTGTGTGTGTTATTCTCTCAGTGTGTGTGTGTTATTCTCTCAGTGTGTGTGTGTTATTCTCTCAGTGTGTGTGTGTTATTCTCTCAGTGTGTGTGTGTTATTCTCTCAGTGTGTGTGTGTTATTCTCTCAGTGTGTGTGTGTTATTCTCTCAGTGTGTGTGTGTGTTATTCTCTCAGTGTGTGTGTGTTATTCTCTCAGTGTGTGTGTGTTATTCTCTCAGTGTGTGTGTGTGTTATTCTCTCAGTGTGTGTGTGTTATTCTCTCAGTGTGTGTGTGTGTTATTCTCTCAGTGTGTGTGTGTGTTATTCTCTCAGTGTGTGTGTGTTATTCTCTCAGTGTGTGTGTGTTATTCTCTCAGTGTGTGTGTGTGTTATTCTCTCAGTGTGTGTGTGTGTTATTCTCTCAGTGTGTGTGTGTGTTATTCTCTCAGTGTGTGTGTGTTATTGTCTCAGTGTGTGTGTGTTATTCTCTCAGTGTGTGTGTGTTATTCTCTCAGTGTGTGTGTGTTATTCTCTCAGTGTGTGTGTGTGTTATTCTCTCAGTGTGTGTGTGTGTTATTCTCTCAGTGTGTGTGTGTTATTCTCTCAGTGTGTGTTATTCTCTCAGTGTGTGTGTGTGTTATTCTCTCAGTGTGTGTGTGTGTTATTCTCTCAGTGTGTGTGTGTTATTCTCTCAGTGTGTGTGTGTGTTATTCTCTCAGTGTGTGTGTGTTATTCTCTCAGTGTGTGTGTGTGTTATTCTCTCAGTGTGTGTGTGTGTTATTCTCTCAGTGTGTGTGTGTGTTATTCTCTCAGTGTGTGTGTGTTATTCTCTCAGTGTGTGTGTGTGTTATTCTCTCAGTGTGTGTGTGTGTTATTCTCTCAGTGTGTGTGTGTTATTCTCTCAGTGTGTGTGTGTTATTCTCTCAGTGTGTGTGTGTGTTATTCTCTCAGTGTGTGTGTGTTATTCTCTCAGTGTGTGTGTGTGTTATTCTCTCAGTGTGTGTGTGTTATTCTCTCAGTGTGTGTGTGTTATTCTCTCAGTGTGTGTGTGTGTTATTCTCTCTGTGTGTGTGTGTTATTCTCTCAGTGTGTGTGTGTTATTCTCTCAGTGTGTGTGTGTTATTCTCTCAGTGTGTGTGTGTTACTCTCTCAGTGTGTGTGTGTTATTCTCTCAGTGTGTGTGTGTTATTCTCTCAGTGTGTGTGTGTTATTCTCTCAGTGTGTGTGTGTTATTCTCTCAGTGTGTGTGTGTTATTCTCTCAGTGTGTGTGTGTTATTCTCTCAGTGTGTGTGTGTTATTCTCTCAGTGTGTGTGTGTTATTCTCTCAGTGTGTGTGTGTGTTATTCTCTCAGTGTGTGTGTGTGTTATTCTCTCAGTGTGTGTGTGTGTTATTCTCTCAGTGTGTGTGTGTGTTATTCTCTCAGTGTGTGTGTGTTATTCTCTCAGTGTGTGTGTGTTATTCTCTCAGTGTGTGTGTGTTATTCTCTCAGTGTGTGTGTGTGTTATTCTCTCAGTGTGTGTGTGTTATTCTCTCAGTGTGTGTGTGTGTTATTCTCTCAGTGTGTGTGTGTTATTCTCTCAGTCTGTGTGTGTGTTATTCTCTCAGTGTGTGTGTGTTATTCTCTCAGTGTGTGTGTGTGTTATTCTCTCAGTGTGTGTGTGTTATTCTCTCAGTGTGTGTGTGTTATTCTCTCAGTGTGTGTGTGTTATTCTCTCAGTGTGTGTGTGTGTTATTCTCTCAGTGTGTGTGTGTTATTCTCTCAGTGTGTGTGTGTGTTATTCTCTCAGTGTGTGTGTGTGTTATTCTCTCAGTGTGTGTGTGTTATTCTCTCAGTGTGTGTGTGTTATTCTCTCAGTGTGTGTGTGTGTTATTCTCTCAGTGTGTGTGTGTGTTATTCTCTCAGTGTGTGTGTGTTATTCTCTCAGTGTGTGTGTGTTATTCTCTCAGTGTGTGTGTGTTATTCTCTCAGTGTGTGTGTGTGTTATTCTCTCAGTGTGTGTGTGTTATTCTCTCAGTGTGTGTGTGTGTTATTCTCTCAGTGTGTGTGTGTGTTATTCTCTCAGTGTGTGTGTGTTATTCTCTCAGTGTGTGTGTGTTATTCTCTCAGTGTGTGTGTGTTATTCTCTCAGTGTGTGTGTGTTATTCTCTCAGTGTGTGTGTGTGTTATTCTCTCAGTGTGTGTGTGTGTTATTCTCTCAGTGTGTGTGTGTGTTATTCTCTCAGTGTGTGTGTGTTATTCTCTCAGTGTGTGTGTGTTATTCTCTCAGTGTGTGTGTGTGTTATTCTCTCAGTGTGTGTGTGTTATTCTCTCAGTGTGTGTGTGTGTTATTCTCTCAGTGTGTGTGTGTGTTATTCTCTCAGTGTGTGTGTGTTATTCTCTCAGTGCGTGTGTGTTATTCTCTCAGTGTGTGTGTGTGTTATTCTCTCAGTGCGTGTGTGTTATTCTCTCAGTGTGTGTGTGTGTTATTCTCTCAGTGTATGTGTGTTATTCTCTCAGTGTGTGTGTGTTATTCTCTCAGTGTGTGTGTGTTATTCTCTCAGTGTGTGTGTGTTATTGTCTCAGTGTGTGTGTGTTATTCTCTCAGTGTGTGTGTGTTATTGTCTCAGTGTGTGTGTGTTATTCTCTCAGTGTGTGTGTGTTATTCTCTCAGTGTGTGTGTGTTATTCTCTCAGTGTGTGTGTGTGTTATTCTCTCAGTGTGTGTGTGTTATTCTCTCAGTGTGTGTGTGTGTTATTCTCTCAGTGTGTGTGTGTTATTGTCTCAGTGTGTGTGTGTTATTCTCTCAGTGTGTGTGTGTTATTCTCTCAGTGTGTGTGTGTTATTCTCTCAGTGTGTGTGTGTTATTGTCTCAGTGTGTGTGTGTTATTCTCTCAGTGTGTGTGTGTGTTATTCTCTCAGTGTGTGTGTGTGTTATTCTCTCAGTGTGTGTGTGTTATTCTCTCAGTGTGTGTGTGTTATTCTCTCAGTGTGTGTGTGTTATTCTCTCAGTGTGTGTGTGTGTTATTCTCTCAGTGTGTGTGTGTTATTCTCTCAGTGTGTGTGTGTTATTCTCTCAGTGTGTGTGTGTTATTCTCTCAGTGTGTGTGTGTGTTATTCTCTCAGTGTGTGTGTGTTATTGTCTCAGTGTGTGTGTGTTATTCTCTCAGTGTGTGTGTGTTATTCTCTCAGTGTGTGTGTGTTATTCTCTCAGTGCGTGTGTGTGTTATTCTCTCAGTGTGTGTGTGTTATTCTCTCAGTGTGTGTGTGTGTTATTCTCTCAGTGTGTGTGTGTTATTCTCTCAGTGTGTGTGTGTTATTCTCTCAGTGTGTGTGCGTTATTCTCTCAGTGTGTGTGTGTTATTCTCTCAGTGTGTGTGTGTTATTCTCTCAGTGTGTGTGTGTGTTATTCTCTCAGTGTGTGTGTGTTATTCTCTCAGTGTGTGTGTGTGTTATTCTCTCAGTGTGTGTGTGTTATTCTCTCAGTGTGTGTGTGTTATTCTCTCAGTGTGTGTGTGTGTTATTCTCTCAGTGTGTGTGTGTTATTCTCTCAGTGTGTGTGTGTTATTCTCTCAGTGTGTGTGTGTTATTCTCTCAGTGTGTGGTGTGTTATTCTCTCAGTGTGTGTGTGTGTTATTCTCTCAGTGTGTGTGTGTTATTCTCTCAGTGTGTGTGTGTGTTATTCTCTCAGTGTGTGTGTGTGTTATTCTCTCAGTGTGTGTGTGTTATTCTCTCAGTGTGTGTGTGTTATTCTCTCAGTGTGTGTGTGTTATTCTCTCAGTGTGTGTGTGTGTTATTCTCTCAGTGTGTGTGTGTTATTCTCTCAGTGTGTGTGTGTTATTCTCTCAGTGTGTGTGTGTTATTCTCTCAGTGTGTGTGTGTTATTCTCTCAGTCTGTGTGTGTTATTCTCTCAGTGTGTGTGTGTTATTCTCTCAGTGTGTGTGTGTGTTATTCTCTCAGTTTGTGTGTGTTATTCTCTCAGTGTGTGTGTGTTATTCTCTCAGTGTGTGTGTGTTATTCTCTCAGTGTGTGTGTGTGTTATTCTCTCAGTGTGTGTGTGTGTTATTCTCTCAGTGTGTGTGTGTGTTATTCTCTCAGTGTGTGTGTGTTATTCTCTCAGTGTGTGTGTGTGTTATTCTCTCAGTGTGTGTGTGTGTTATTCTCTCAGTGTGTGTGTGTTATTCTCTCAGTGTGTGTGTGTTATTCTCTCAGTGTGTGTGTGTTATTCTCTCAGTGTGTGTGTGTTATTCTCTCAGTGTGTGTGTGTTATTCTCTCAGTGTGTGTGTGTGTTATTCTCTCAGTGTGTGTGTGTTATTCTCTCAGTGTGTGTGTGTGTTATTCTCTCAGTGTGTGTGTGTTATTCTCTCAGTGTGTGTGTGTTATTGTCTCAGTGTGTGTGTGTTATTCTCTCAGTGTGTGTGTGTTATTCTCTCAGTGTGTGTGTGTTATTCTCTCAGTGTGTGTGTGTTATTCTCTCAGTGTGTGTGTGTTATTCTCTCAGTGTGTGTGTGTTATTCTCTCAGTGTGTGTGTGTTATTCTCTCAGTGTGTGTGTGTGTTATTCTCTCAGTGTGTGTGTGTTATTCTCTCAGTGTGTGTGTGTTATTCTCTCAGTGTGTGTGTGTTATTCTCTCAGTGTGTGTGTGTTATTCTCTCAGTGTGTGTGTGTTATTCTCTCAGTGTGTGTGTGTGTTATTCTCTCAGTGTGTGTGTGTTATTCTCTCAGTGTGTGTGTGTTATTCTCTCAGTGTGTGTGTGTTATTGTCTCAGTGTGTGTGTGTTATTCTCTCAGTGTGTGTGTGTTATTCTCTCAGTGTGTGTGTGTTATTCTCTCAGTGTGTGTGTGTTATTCTCTCAGTGTGTGTGTGTTATTCTCTCAGTGTGTGTGTGTTATTCTCTCAGTGTGTGTGTGTTATTCTCTCAGTGTGTGTGTGTTATTCTCTCAGTGTGTGTGTGTTATTCTCTCAGTGTGTGTGTGTGTTATTCTCTCAGTGTGTGTGTGTTATTCTCTCAGTGTGTGTGTGTTATTCTCTCAGTGTGTGTGTGTTATTCTCTCAGTGTGTGTGTGTGTTATTCTCTCAGTGTGTGTGTGTTATTCTCTCAGTGTGTGTGTGTTATTCTCTCAGTGTGTGTGTGTGTTATTCTCTCAGTGTGTGTGTGTTATTCTCTCAGTGTGTGTGTGTTATTCTCTCAGTGTGTGTGTGTGTTATTCTCTCAGTGTGTGTGTGTTATTCTCTCAGTGTGTGTGTGTTATTCTCTCAGTGTGTGTGCGTTATTCTCTCAGTGTGTGTGTGTGTTATTCTCTCAGTGTGTGTGTGTTATTCTCTCAGTGTGTGTGTGTTATTCTCTCAGTGTGTGTGTGTTATTCTCTCAGTGTGTGTGTGTGTTATTCTCTCAGTGTGTGTGTGTTATTTTCTCAGTGTGTGTGTGTTATTCTCTCAGTGTGTGTGTGTGTTCTCTCAGTGTGTGTGTGTGTTATTCTC
>JANJGN010004584.1:30000-31881 GCA_026770705.1 Isurus oxyrinchus | reverse complement strand
GGCGGGGCTTCGGTGCCTCTTCCTCGGTATGACTACCGGAGGGTCGTCGGCCTGAATGACGGTTGCATTTGCTGGCTGTGGAGGTTGGCGGGCTATCTGCAGAATAGGAGGAGGTGGCAAATCGAGAATGGGTCGACTTCGCCAAGTGCCTTCTCGAGCCTCCAGGTCTGCAGGGACCGACCCAGGCTGCCGCCAAACCGACCGGGAGGCCCCGCCGTCGGCCATTTTTGGTCATTTTCGGCATTTTTCGCCTCTTTCGGCCGGTCAAGAAAAGCGGCGGCCTGACACCCGGGCGTGCACGGGGAAGGCTCCCCCTCGCCGGGAGGACCGGAGTTTGCCCCGGAAACCTCCGGAAGCCGGCCGGGAAGGCGGCTTCGGCCCGATGCACCTCCGGCTGCGTCCGAAGGCCGGGGGAAGTGGCCCCTGGGCCCGTGTGAGGGAAATCCGTGCCAAGACGGAAGTCCATGAGGTCGGATCCGAAGCTTCTGCCGGGCCCCCCGGTGGAGGCATTCCCGCTAGGCGGGGCGAATCGGCCCGGCCACGGGGCGGGTTGCAATTGTTGGAGGGGGGCTGCCGGAGCTAGATAATGATTTCCCCTCGGTTCTCCCGATGGGGAAACGGCGAAAGGAGGTGTCGCGGGCTTTCGAGGCCTCCTCGGCGGCTGGACTACCGACCGACATCTCGGCTGCATTTGCTGGCTGGGGGGGTTGGCGGGGGTATCTGCAGAATGGTAGGAGGTGGCAAGTCGAGAATCGGTCGACAGCTCCGAGTGCCGTCTCGAGCCTCCAGGTCCGCAGGGACCGATCCAGGCTGCCGCCTAACCGACCAGGAGGCCCCGCCGTCGGCCATTTTTGTCCATTTTCGGCATTTTTTTACCGTCTTTCGGTCGGTCACGGAAAGCGGCGACCGGAAGCCCGGGCGTGCCCGGGGACGGCTCCCACTGGCCCCGGGGACCGGATTTGCCCCGGTCGGAGCCCCGGAAACGCACCCGAAGCCGGCCGGAGAAGGCGGCTAAGGGCAATGCACCTCGGATTGAATTTGCGCAACGGGGAAAGTGGCCTCGGGGCCCGCGAGGTGTGACGGTGTGCCTTCGGTAAGCTTCTGGAGAAATGGGTAACCAATGCACCTCGGACTGAATGTGCAGGACGTGCAACGGGGCCTCCGGGTCCGCGAGATATCGCAGGTTGGCCTCGGTAAGCCTCTGGAGAAATGGCTAACCAATGGGACAGTGGCCCTGAGAAATCATTAACCATTTGGACTTCGTCTCTGGCAGAGAGGCAAGTGTGGTGCAGAAATCATTAACCATTTGGACTTCGTCTCTGGCACAGAGGCAAGTGCAGTGGAGAAATCATTAACCATTTGGACTTAGTCTCTGGCAGCGAGGCAAGTGTGGTGCAGAAATCATTAACCATTTGGACTTCGTCTCTGGCAGCGAGGCAAGTGTGGCGGAGAAATCATTAACCGTTTGGACTTCGTCTCTGGCAGAGAGGCAAGTGTGGTGCAGAAATCATTAACCATTTGGACTTAGTCTCTGGCAGCGAGGCAAGTGTGGCGGAGAAATCATTAACCGTTTGGACTTAGTCTCTGGCAGAGAGGCAAGTGTGGTGCAGAAATCATTAACCATTTGGACTTCGTCTCTGGCACAGAGGCAAGTGCAGTGGAGAAATCATTAACCATTTGGACTTAGTCTCTGGCAGCGAGGCAAGTGTGGTGCAGAAATCATTAACCATTTGGACTTCGTCTCTGGCAGCGAGGCAAGTGTGGCGGAGAAATCATTAACCGTTTGGACTTCGTCTCTGGCAGAGAGGCAAGTGTGGTGCAGAAATCATTAACCATTTGGACTTAGTCTCTGGCAGCGAGGCAAGTGTGGCGGAGAAATCA
>JANJGN010004584.1:12500-17500 GCA_026770705.1 Isurus oxyrinchus | reverse complement strand
GTACGGGTTAGGGTTAGGGGTTAGGCTTCGGGTTGCGGCAAATGGTTAACTGGTTACTAGGCAGGGTAGCCGACCGTTAATCCGGCTCTCCGGCCCGCTTATAAGGGTGCACTAAGATGCAGAGCACACCAGCTGGTCCACGTGCGATGTAAAAAGCGGGCAACCAGTTAGCAGACACGGCAGCCGGCAGGTAATTTAAGCCGCCCGCCCGCCCGCCCGGTAGTACGGCTGCATGTAGCTGCAGAGCAGCCAAGCGGCTGCTGAGAGTAAGTACTGAAGGGGAAATGGTTAACCGGTTAGCAGGCAGGGCAGCCGGCCGGTAATCGGAGCCGTCCACGCGGTACTACGGCTGCCGTTAGCTGCAGAACAGCCCAGCCGCTGCTGAGAGTGGGTAATGAAGGGGAAATGGGGAACCAGACAACAGGCAGCGCAGCCGACCGTTAATTACAGCCTCCCGCCGGGTAATACGGGTGCAGTAAACTGCAGAAGACGCCAGCAGGTCCAGGGAATGTGTCCAGGACGTGGAAATGGTGAACCGGTCAGCAGGAAGGTCAGCCGGCCGGTAGTACGGGTGCAGTCAGCAGCCGGCATCCCGAGCAGCTGAAAAGTCTTAAGCGCGGAATGGGGAAATCATTAACCAGTCAGCAAGCGGGCAGGGAAAGGGTGAAACGGCTTAAAATATCGAGGCGGCAAGGAAAAAATGACAACCGGGGGCGGGGCGGATTCACAGTCACCACGTGAGAGGGGCGGTGCCTGGAGGCCGGGCAGGCGGTTGGCCGAAGGCCCGATACTCCGGGTGCTGTCAGCATTTCGCTTGCCGAGCTGCTCAAAAGTCGAGGTGCAGAACGGCGAAATCATTAACCGGCAAGCGGATGCATGGCAGCGGGCAGGGAAGGGTCAAAACGGCCTGAAATACCGGAGCGGCGGGCCAAGATGGCTGCCGGGGGGGCGTATTCAGCGGTCGCACGTGACGGGGCGGTGCCTGGAGGCCGAGCCGCGCAAGCGCGATTTAAAGCGAGCAAAGTCCGAGCAGGAGCGATATCGTTGGCCATTCAGCCGGTTCGAGCCTGGTGGCCGAGGCGGCGAGGGTGGAACCGGGGAAAGGCTGGGTGTTCGGTGTCCGCCCGGGTGGTCCGGAGTTTTATTCGGGTTAGGGTTAGCGGTTAGGCTTAGGGCTGGGGTTAGGGTTGGGGCGTTAGGGTTAGGGGAAGTGTCAGGGGTAGGGTTAGAGTTAGGGGCTTGGCTGGGTGTTCGTGTCGGGGAAGGGGACAAGGCTAGTTTATTTTTGGCTCGGGGTTCGGGTTAGGGTTAGCGGTTAGGCTTAGGGCTGGGGTTAGGTTTGCGGCAAATGGTTTACCGGTTAGCAGGCAGGGTAGCCGGCCATTATTCAGGGCTTTCGGCATGGTAGTAAAGGTGCGCTGAGCTGCAGAACACAGCCGCTGGTCCACGGGATATGTACGGCACAGGGGAACCTGTGAACCAGTTAGCAGACAAGGCAGCCGACCGGTAATTATAGCCTCCCGCCGGGTAATAGAGGCGCAGTCAGCTGCAGAACACACCAGCAGGTCCACGGACTAAGTACAGAATGAGGACACGGGCAGCCGGTCAGCAGGCAGGGCTGCCGGCCGGTAATTACAGCCTCCCGCCCGGTCATAGGGGTGCAGTTAGCTGCAGAACACACCAGCAGGTCCAAGGACTAAGTACAGAATGAGGACACGGGCAGCCGGTCAGCAGGCAGGGATGCCGGCCTGCCATAGGGGTGCAGTTAGCTGCAGAACACACCAGCAGGTCCAAGGACTAAGGACAGAATGGGGACACGGGCAGCCAGTTAGCAGGCAGGGCTGCCGGCCGGTAATTACAGCCTCCCGCCCGGTCATAGGGGTGCAGTTAACTGCAGAACACACCAGCAGGTCCAGGGACTCAGTACCAAACGGGGAATCGGTTAAGCGGTTACCTGGCAGGGCAGCCGACCAGTAATCATAGCCTCCCGCCCGGTCGTAGGGGTGCAGTTAGCTGCAGAACACACCAGCAGGTCCAGGGAATGTGTGCAGGACGGGGAAATGCTTAACGGGTTAGCAGGCCGGGCAGCCGGCCGGTAGTTGGAGCCGCCCGCCCGGTCGTACGGGAGCCGTCATCAGCCGGCATCCCGAGCAGCTGAAAAGTCTAAGCGCAGAATGGGGACATGGTGAACCAGTCAGCCAGCGGGCAGGGAAGGGTCGAAACGGCCTGAAATACCGGGCCGGCGGGCCAAGATGGCTGCCGGGGGGCGTATTCAGGGCCCCCACGTGAGGGGCCGGGGCTGGGGGCCGAGCCGGGCAAGCGCGGTTGAGAAACAGCCGAGTCCGAGCAGGGGGAAATCATTAACCGGTGATCCGGTTCGACCCCCCCCCCGGTGGCCGAGGCGGGGAGGGTCGACCCGGGGAAAGGTTGGGTGTTCGGTGTCCCTCAGGGCGGTCCCGAGCGCGTCCTAAAATAATCCGGGCTCCTGGGCCCTTTTTTGAAAAAGAACCGGTCGGGGAGCGGGTGCAATCCGGAAGGCCTGGCGGGGCTTCGGTGCCTCTTCCTCGGTATGACTACCGGAGGGTCGTCGGCCTGAATGACGGTTGCATTTGCTGGCTGTGGAGGTTGGCGGGCTATCTGCAGAATAGGAGGAGGTGGCAAATCGAGAATGGGTCGACTTCGCCAAGTGCCTTCTCGAGCCTCCAGGTCTGCAGGGACCGACCCAGGCTGCCGCCAAACCGACCGGGAGGCCCCGCCGTCGGCCATTTTTGGTCATTTTCGGCATTTTTCGCCTCTTTCGGCCGGTCAAGAAAAGCGGCGGCCTGACACCCGGGCGTGCACGGGGAAGGCTCCCCCTCGCCGGGAGGACCGGAGTTTGCCCCGGAAACCTCCGGAAGCCGGCCGGGAAGGCGGCTTCGGCCCGATGCACCTCCGGCTGCGTCCGAAGGCCGGGGGAAGTGGCCCCTGGGCCCGTGTGAGGGAAATCCGTGCCAAGACGGAAGTCCATGAGGTCGGATCCGAAGCTTCTGCCGGGCCCCCCGGTGGAGGCATTCCCGCTAGGCGGGGCGAATCGGCCCGGCCACGGGGCGGGTTGCAATTGTTGGAGGGGGGCTGCCGGAGCTAGATAATGATTTCCCCTCGGTTCTCCCGATGGGGAAACGGCGAAAGGAGGTGTCGCGGGCTTTCGAGGCCTCCTCGGCGGCTGGACTACCGACCGACATCTCGGCTGCATTTGCTGGCTGGGGGGGTTGGCGGGGTATCTGCAGAATGGTAGGAGGTGGCAAGTCGAGAATCGGTCGACAGCTCCGAGTGCCGTCTCGAGCCTCCAGGTCCGCAGGGACCGATCCAGGCTGCCGCCTAACCGACCAGGAGGCCCCGCCGTCGGCCATTTTTGTCCATTTTCGGCATTTTTTACCGTCTTTCGGTCGGTCACGGAAAGCGGCGACCGGAAGCCCGGGCGTGCCCGGGGACGGCTCCCACTGGCCCCGGGGACCGGATTTGCCCCGGTCGGAGCCCCGGAAACGCACCCGAAGCCGGCCGGAGAAGGCGGCTAAGGGCAATGCACCTCGGATTGAATTTGCGCAACGGGGAAAGTGGCCTCGGGGCCCGCGAGGTGTGACGGTGTGCCTTCGGTAAGCTTCTGGAGAAATGGGTAACCAATGCACCTCGGACTGAATGTGCAGGACGTGCAACGGGGCCTCCGGGTCCGCGAGATATCGCAGGTTGGCCTCGGTAAGCCTCTGGAGAAATGGCTAACCAATGGGACAGTGGCCCTGAGAAATCATTAACCATTTGGACTTCGTCTCTGGCAGAGAGGCAAGTGTGGTGCAGAAATCATTAACCATTTGGACTTCGTCTCTGGCACAGAGGCAAGTGCAGTGGAGAAATCATTAACCATTTGGACTTAGTCTCTGGCAGCGAGGCAAGTGTGGTGCAGAAATCATTAACCATTTGGACTTCGTCTCTGGCAGCGAGGCAAGTGTGGCGGAGAAATCATTAACCGTTTGGACTTCGTCTCTGGCAGAGAGGCAAGTGTGGTGCAGAAATCATTAACCATTTGGACTTAGTCTCTGGCAGCGAGGCAAGTGTGGCGGAGAAATCATTAACCGTTTGGACTTAGTCTCTGGCAGAGAGGCAAGTGTGGTGCAGAAATCATTAACCATTTGGACTTCGTCTCTGGCACAGAGGCAAGTGCAGTGGAGAAATCATTAACCATTTGGACTTAGTCTCTGGCAGCGAGGCAAGTGTGGTGCAGAAATCATTAACCATTTGGACTTCGTCTCTGGCAGCGAGGCAAGTGTGGCGGAGAAATCATTAACCGTTTGGACTTCGTCTCTGGCAGAGAGGCAAGTGTGGTGCAGAAATCATTAACCATTTGGACTTAGTCTCTGGCAGCGAGGCAAGTGTGGCGGAGAAATCATTAACCGTTTGGACTTAGTCTCTGGCAGAGAGGCAAGTGTGGTGCAGAAATCATTAACCATTTGGACTTCGTCTCTGGCACAGAGGCAAGTGCAGTGGAGAAATCATTAACCATTTGGACTTAGTCTCTGGCAGCGAGGCAAGTGTGGTGCAGAAATCATTAACCATTTGGACTTCGTCTCTGGCACAGAGGCAAGTGCAGTGGAGAAATCATTAACCATTTGGACTTAGTCTCTGGCAGCGAGGCAAGTGTGGCGGAGAAATCATTAACCGTTTGGACTTCGTCTCTGGCAGAGAGGCAAGTGTGGTGCAGAAATCATTAACCATTTGGACTTAGTCTCTGGCAGCGAGGCAAGTGTGGCGGAGAAATCATTAACCGTTTGGACTTAGTCTCTGGCAGAGAGGCAAGTGTGGTGCAGAAATCATTAACCATTTGGACTTCGTCTCTGGCACAGAGGCAAGTGCAGTGGAGAAATCATTAACCATTTGGACTTAGTCTCTGGCAGCGAGGCAAGTGTGGCGGAGAAATCATTAACCATTTGGACTTCGTCTCTGGCAGAGAGGCAAGTGTGGCGGAGAAA